>JAADYB010000108.1:0-41498 GCA_023338075.1 Phytopythium litorale
TCAAGAACTGGGAGATGCTGGCCTTGTAGTGGAGCGTCTCCCTTGGCCCAGCGGTGAGCCTCCACCACACCCTTCCATTTCAGTCGGACGGGATCGCCCGGCACTTTTCTTGGTGTCAGGCGATCGTCCTGCTCGCAGTGTTCGTCCACGGCGCTGCGGCGTTATAGGCCCAAGCGACTGCGATCGCCTAGAGAAAGACGTGGGTCGTAGGAGCAGAGGAGGGGCCGATGACATCAAGCGGGAGCTTCAATCGACGCTCCCCAAGCTGAAGCAGCTTCGCTCGCTCGAGTTATCCGACGTGGCACTTTCCGACGCTTCGGCGCTAGCAGAACTCAAGCGACTCCGCGTCGTCGACCTCTACGACATGGACCTGGACTTCAAGGACGTCTCGGGGCTTCGTGACCATCCGAACCTGTCGCGACTGAAGCTGCCTGACTGGGCGGACTGCTCCTCACTGTACGACGAGAAGGGCGTGACGCTGCCCAACATCTCGGAGATCCACCATGGGATCGAGCGTCAGTGTCTGTGGCGCCATTGCAAGGCCGGCAAGTCTTTCCTGAAGCAGTGAGCGTTCATGGCGGTGACAACTGCGTTTGTGCGCGTGGAAATTCGTCTTCGACAGGTTTCAACTTCTCTCACGACAAAGGTACTTGAAACCATTCGCAACAAGTCCATCTGGCATTCCTCATAGCGCGGCGTCGTCGACGTGGTTGATAAACCGCAGCGCCGCGGCCTCGAAGACGGCGAATGGGCACAGGGCTGCCTGTGGATGATCGGCGAACCGCACCTCCTCGCCCTCGAACAGCGGCCGGATGAAGATCTCGCGCGACGACCGACTGCGGTACAGCTCGAACGTGAGCATGGCGCCGTAGGGCGGGATGACTCGCGGCGCGCTCAGCTCCAGCGCGCACAGCAGCGCCACGAGCGAGTTGTCGTGGCCCGAGAAGAGCGACAGCTTGCACGGCAGTGCCTCCTATCATGGACAATAGAGGAGTGAGTTTGCGGGCCGGTTTGAACGTGGCGAGGCGGTCCATGCACACTCGTACGTCGACGACGGCCCGCAGGTGTGCGTAGACGCGCTCAACACCCTTGCGGAAGCTCACGGCGCAGAACTTGCGCTTGCCGTAGAGCGTGAACCACAGCCACGCGTCGAAGTCGCAGATCTGGCGGAAGAGCTCGTCTGTCAGCCCGTCTGGCGCCGGCAGCCCGTGCGCGCGCCGGCAGATGAGCACCTCGCGCACTGAAAGCAGCAGCACCGATACACCGGTCAGATCCCCTCCGAGCAGCAACAAAGCACGACAAGAGCAGGGAGAGAGCACGCACAGCCCGTCCAGGCGACGCGCTTGTCGTCCGGGCGTGCGCCGACGACCTCACGGATGCGCTTGGCGGTCGCGGGCACGTCGATGGGAGCGTTGTGCTTCATCTCGAAGGCCAGCAGCTCGCCCAGGTCTCTGTACAGCTCGTACGAGTGCTGCGGCGCGAGCGCGTTCGAGTCGTCCGCCAGCACGACGAAGCAGTCGTCGTCCGCCGCCTCCTTCCTGCTGTTGCCGTGCTGCTCGCCGTCTTCAAAGCCCGAGAAGCGCTCGGGAAACATGCCGGCCAGCACGCTCTGCGCAGACCGGATGGTGCGGCGGATGTTGGTCGACTGCACGTGCACGTCCGTCCTCGGGTGCACATCCTGCAGAAAGCCGGCGTACCGCTCCCGCAGCGCGCGGCCCTTGGCGCGCATCATGTGCACGCCTTGCAGTGTCAGCTGTCCGCACGGCCAGCGGCCGCCGTGATGCGCTTCCTTGGGCGGCGCCAGGCGCTGTAGCTCGCGGCTGGAGTCACCGCCGCGCGAGAGGTAGCGCACGTCAAAGTCGGCGACGCGCGCGCCACTGCTGAGCGCCGAGAGCACGCCCACGTCGGGCATGCGCGAGATCCAGAAGCTGGTCTCGCGCGCGTCCATGGCCATGCCCGCGCTCACGACGCGCGTGATGGGCGTGCGGTCCCCGTGCCGGAACAGGACCAGCACATGCAGCAGCTCCAGGTCGCCGTGCTCGAGGTCGTGGGCAGCGGCTGCAGGCGGCGCCATGGGCGGCGAGGAAGCAGCCAGGAGGAGGCAGCGGTGCCAATGCTGACGTTGGAGCTGTTCATCATGATTGATGATTCGCAAGCAGCGCAGTTTGAAGTTTAGCGATCTGTTGATTGGTTGATAAATTAAAGATTTTCAGGATGACACACCGTTTTTATTGGCGAATAATAGACATTTGACGCCTCCCACCGTTGATTCGTTAAAATGAGAAGTACAAAGTCATTCGATTCGCTGAAAAGGAGAAAATCATGTAATATCCCCGTCTGATTGGTCCAAAAGCCGCTTCAGGAGCCAGCACTGCCGATCTTGCAACACGTGGACGCTTTGGCATTTACCAAGGGGGATAGCAGTGGAAGCCGAGCGCTCGCCGACTGCTCGCCGACCACTTCCAGGCGCTTCCAGGCGACCACACGCGCGCTCCCACCGACGAGGATGGCGCGCCGAGGCTCCGCGGCGCTGGCGCTGGCCGCCGTGGCCCTTCTGCTGGCTGTCGCCTGGCCGGAGGCGGCGCACGCGGCCAAGAGGAGCCGCGCCGAGCCGCTCAAGGGCAGCGAGAAGCTCGCGCAGCTGCACGGACGCGTGCGCGACGGCGTCGTGCCGCTGTCCAACGAGCTGTTCGAGCAGTTCGTGTCGCGGCCGGACCGCCCGTACCACTTTGTGCTGCTCTTCACGGCGTCGGCGGACAAGTACAAGTGCGAGACCTGCGCGTACGTCCGCGTGTGTCGAGCTGCTGCTACTGTGGTGGAGGAGGGACTGACGCGCGGGCTACAGGCAAGTGGCGCCCGAGTTCACGCTGCTGGGCGAGTCGTACGAGGTGGCCAAGCAGGTCAAGGTGGACACGCGCGACGGGCTCGAGGTCTTCTTCGGCGTCGTGGACTTTGACGCCAACCAGCAGGCCTTCGGCATGGTGAGCGCCTGCCGCAGGTGATGCTGCTTAGCGAGGTCCGTCCGGGTGCTCACGCTGTCTTTGACGGCAGTACGACTTCACGTCGGCGCCGCACGTGGTGTACGTGGCGCCGGACCACCGGCAGGACAAAGGGCAAGCCGTGCCGGCCAAGGCCAAGGCGCCGCCGCAGAACCTGTTCAACATCTACACGCAGGGCAAGGACGCCGAGGCGCTCAACCAGTTCGTCAAGCAGCACACGGGCTTCGACGTGCGTCTCCGTCCCCGTCTTGGCATGACTTGGCTGCTGGTGACGCGCCTGCTCACTGCTGTGCTTGTCCCCGTGCTGCAGTTTGAGATCTACCGCTCCAAGACGTTCCTGTACGTGCTCGCGGCCACGTTCCTGGCGCTGCTCGTACTCGCGGCCAAGCTGGTGCTCGACCACATCGACTTTGTGCTGGCCAAGCTGCGCCGCAAGCAGCTCTGGATGACCGTATCGCTGGTGCGTCACTGCTTCGACAAGGGGCCATGGGCAGAGGACTAACCTCATTGTGTTGCCACCGCTGTCAGCTGTTCTATGGGCTGTCGGTGTCGGGCATGGTGTACTGCATCATCCGCGACCCGCCGCCGTACCAGGTGGACCGCAAGGGCAACGTCAAGTACTTCCACCCGGCCGGCCGGCAGCAGTTCGTGTACGAGGGCCTGATCGTGGGCGGCTACGACGTGGCGTCCGCCATCTTCCTCATCCTGCTGTCCCAGTGGGCCATCTACGTGCACAACCCCTACGTGCGGTCGTCCGCCATCGTAGTCTGCGCGCTCGGCTTCACCTTCATGTACCGCCAGATGATCGCCGCCTACACGTTCAAGAACCGCTGGTACACGGGCTGGATGGGCTTCTAGGCGTCCGGCAAGCCACACGGAGACGACGCCAGCGAGGATTCCGCCAGGCACGAGAGGCAGGCGGGGAGAGAGAGTGAAAGAGAGAGAGAAGGAGTGGATGGAGAATGCAGTGTCGACGTTCCCCAAGCTTGCGTTCGTGATGGATCGGATGAGGAATGCAATTAGGACTCCTAACGCACTCTTCTCCTCGACATCATGCCGTCGCTGCCGAGGATTCGGTCGCAGAAGACCACGTCGCCGTCACATGGCCGGAAGCTGCCGACTGGCACGACGTTGTGTCCACCAGTGAGTTGCCCGACCACCGTAAGGTTCCTCTCGGAAGGCGAACCGCGCCACGACACCTGGTGGTGCACGAGCATCTCATCCGCGCTCTCCTTGTCGTCGGTAGTCCGCAGCAGCCCGTAGGCTTTGAGCGTCTCTCTTGAGTGGTAGAGCTGGCCATCCCGCCATACAAAGCCCAGCAGCAACACGTACTTGAGGCGGCCTCGAAGCACCGTGTCGACGCAGTTGGGCGACGAGAGTATGCGAACGGTGCCGTAGCGGACGCGGGCGATCGCTAGTGCCCCGAGCGCTCTTATGGTGAACACGATGCTTAGAAGCACGACCAAGACGCACCCGTGACCGACGAGACTCCAGACGTAATAGGAGACCGCTTGAGCGGGGGCAAGCGAGTCGCGGAAGCGCGAACGGTTGAGCGTGCTGATGAAGCGCTGCATGGCTCCGGCGCACAGCAGTTCGCCCACGAACTCCATCTCGTTGTTGAATAGCAGACGGCGCACGACTCGGTAGACGCGCTCGCTAAGCCACGTGGTGTTCTCGAAGACCTCAAAGAGCATCGACAGCATCCCCGCAAGGTTGTAGCCGATCGACACGAACTGCAGCATGGCTCCTGTGTCTTCTTTGGCGATCATGAGGAACAGGTCCGCCATCAAACCTTCGACGAGGAAATACACGAGCAGGAAGCGGTGCGCGTTTCGAGCGTTGTGCGGTGCCAGTCGCACAGTCTCCTGGACGTAGACTGCCGCGACTTGGAAGCTGATGGATTCCTGACCGTGATCGCACCGCCGACCGAACTGCACGCACAACACGAGGCTGCGATGCAGTACGAAGACGCGGTATATGATCCAGCTGGCGCCGACACACACGAACCAAGCGGACCAGCGCCGCCTGCCGCCGCCGCCGGTATCTCGAGCAAGCTCGTCGCCGTTCATGCCGGCCGTCCCTAACGTCTTGGTCACGACGTACCCCGTCTTGTCATCGTCACAGTAGCCACCGTCACCGCCAGCGTAGAAGGAGACGTAGCCAATGCTGCCGTGGTAGTAGTAGACTTGAATCGCTGGTGCGTCGCCGCACGCCTTCGTCCAGACGATCGAGTCGCTGCTGACCAAGTAGGCGCCGTGCAGGTTGAACTGCTGTGTGACGAAGTGGCAGACGTGCTGGCCGTCTTCACGTGTCGTGTAGTGCGTCGCCCACACATTCCACCAGATCCCAGCGATGCGCAAACCTTCGGCCGGGCATCGAGCGGACAGCTCGTCCTTCTCTGGTGTCGCAAACTCGTCGACGACCAGATCTGGCAGCACCGCGTGCGGGAGAGCGAGCAGAAGGAAGCTGCGCACTTGGAGAGCCCACGGCAGCAGCGTGATGACCGTCCACACGAGGACGAGGAGCTTGGAACCCGACAAGCACTTGCGACGCGGACGAACTCGGACGACTGTGGTCGACCCGCGACTCTCGTTTCGGACGAGCACAGGGTGGTAGCCGATCTGGCTGCTCATTCGCTTGTGGTGGAAGCGGTCGTCCAGTGGCCGCTCTCAGCCCACCGCTCTCGGCTTCAATGGTGTTTTGCTGACGTCGTCGAGCCTCGTGGTGGTCGCCAGTGGTGGTTGTCAGTGGTGGTTGCCAGCGGACCGACGCGGGCGTTTCGGATGCATCAGCATCTCCATGCCACTCGACTGCAGAGCCGCACCGAACCGGCGCGTTCTCGACTTGAAGTGGTGCGTCAATGCGTGCCTTGAAGTGTCAATGTGGACCCACAAGCAGCTCACTCCCTCGATTTAGTGACTAGGATCCTCCAGGAAGC
Source organism: Phytopythium litorale (assembly GCA_023338075.1). NCBI lineage: Eukaryota > Oomycota > Peronosporomycetes > Pythiales > Pythiaceae > Phytopythium > Phytopythium litorale. The sequence continues at coordinate 5,938 of JAADYB010000108.1, forward strand.
CACGTCGGCCCGTCTGTGCGCGGTAGGATGTCACTAAAGTGGGACCTATCGACAGGTCGTCAAACGTCAACCCGTCGCGTGTCACACCCCAACACTCTTCCTGCCCTACGTTAGTGTTAGTGTTGAACCGGCCGCCCTCCCGGCGGAGCTCGAGCACCTTCCGCCCTACCGGCCGCCCTACCGTCCACCCTACCGTCCGCCCCCCGGTCTCCAGTTACTACACGCGGCCACCATGGAGGGCTGGCTCACCAAGCGCCGCGACCACATGAACCTCATCTGGCGTACGTCCCCCCCTCCCCTCTCGTCCGTGCGTCATCTCTGCGTATCCTTGGCCCTCCGAGAGATTGACCGCTGCCCTACCGCCGCCCCACCTGCCAGTGGAGAGGTACTTTGTCCTGGACGGCAACCAGCTGCGCTACTACCGCAAGCGCGGGGACCCGGCGCCGCGCGGGACGTACGTGCTGACGGACGGCTGCCTGGTGGGCCCTGTGTTCAACTCGGAGGACAAGCACAAGCACCACGGGCCCGTGTGGATGTTCCGCATCACGTTTGCGGTCGAGGCGGCCGACAAGTCGTACAAGAAGGACCGGTTCCTGGACCTGGGCGCCAAGACGGAGGCCGACGCGCGCCAGTGGCGCAAGGCCGTCGAGGCCGCCGTGCGCTCGCTGCGCGAGCTCGTGGCCCACCAGCGCAAGATGCGCTCGGACGCCGAGGTCTTCGGCAGCTCGCTGCCCCCTCCGCCGGGGCTCGCGGTCGCCTCGAGCCACGCGGTCTCGACCGCCGTCAAGGCCGACGAGGACACGCTCTCGCTCTTCAACCTGGACGCCGACACGGCGCGCGCCGAGCAGGGCTGGTGGCTCGCGCGCGTCACGGAGGGTCTGCGCGTCATGCAGGAGTCACCGCTCGGGCCCAGCGTCGCCGCCGCGCTCTTCGCGCAGCACGCGGCGGCTAGCAATGGATTGCTGCTCACGGCCGCCGCCAGCGCGCTGCTCTCCTTTAGCCTCGCCTTCTCGTGGGTGCAGAGCGCGCTGGTAGGCGTCGCTACGGCGTTCGCGGCCGTGGGCGTCTGCGTCATGGCCGTCGCGGCGCCGCCTTCTTCGTCGTCCTCCTCTTCCTCGGGTTCTACAGCGGGAGGGACGGCGAAGAGCAAGGCGGCCGAGGAGATCCCGTCCTTCCGCGTCTCGCAGGTGGTGCACGGGTCGCCCACCGAGGTCTTCCGGCTGCTCATGAACGACAAGCGCTTCCAGCGATGGGACCCGTCGATCGCGACCATGCGCGTCGTGCAGGCCATGGACGACCACGCCGACATCCTGTACGTGACGCAGCGTCCAACGTACCTCTGGCCGCTGTGGCAAAAGGCGCGCGACATGGTGCTGCTACGCTACTGGCGGCGAGAGGAGGACGGGTCCTTCTTCGTCATGTACCAGAGCGTGGACCACCCCGAGTGCCGCGTGCGCCACAATTACGTGCGCGCCAACCTGCTGGGTGGCGGCTTCGTCATCGCTCCGCAGCGCGTGCCTAGCGGCGCCATCCGCTCGCTCGTCACGTACGTGCTGCGCTACGACCCCGGCGGTTGGTCGCGGCTCTACCGGCAGCTCGGCATGGACGTGGAGCTCGTGCTGCCCATGCTGCGCAGTGTCATCGGCATCCGCGACGAGATGAGCTCGTCCGACTTCATCACGCCCATGGTCACCGTCCTCCCGTCGTCCACCGAGAACGAGAGCGTTGGCGGCGGGGCAGGCACGACCACGACGACGTCCGAGCGCGGATCGAACGCTGGAGACGACGCGGCGGCGGTGAGCGTTCCCAAGACGTTCGTGGACGCCTCAGGCCTCGTCCAGGGCGTCACGCGGCTGGGCACGACGTCCCTGCCCGAGTCCATGTGGGCCGAGCCGGACCCATCGCTCTTCCGGGTGCGCGGGCCGAACTACCTGGTGGACAAGAAGAAGATCCCGTCGACGCAGTCGCCGTTCCACCTCGTGGGCGTCGATCTACTGTCGTTCGAGTCGGCGAAGGACCGGTACAACCTGTCGTCGCTGCCGGACAGCGTGGCGAGCGGGAACCCCAACAAGTTCACGTTCGTGGTGAACCTGATCATCCCCGGCCCGGAGAACGTGGGTATGGTGTTCTACTTCCAGCCGTTGCGCGACAACTGGTTCGAGGACGGCTCGGCCTTCTCGGAGCTGCTAAACGACTTCATCGACGGCGACGACGCGTTCCGCAACTCGCGCTTCAAGCTCATCCCGACGGTCGTCGAGGGCAGCTTCATCATCCGCCAGTCGGTCGGCTCCAAGCCGGCGCTGCTTGGCAACAAGCTCCAGTGCCCGTACTACCGCGGCGACAACTACTTCGAGGTGGACATCGACATTTCCTCCAACTCGGTCGCCAACACGGTCGTGGGCATGGTGCAGGGCGTCACCAAGTCGCTCGTGGTCGACATGGCCTTCCTCATCGAGGCGCAGTCGGAGGAGGAGCTGCCGGAGACCATCCTCGGCGCCGTCCGCATGCAGCACGTGTCGCTCGACAACCCGCGCCGCGTGCCGCGCAACTCCAAGCCGCACTCGTCCTCCGTCTCGGCGTGAGCATCGCGAGCGTTCACCACGTCGCGGTCGCCTGGAGCGTCTCGCTGGTTGTCAAGCGGGAGCGCTCGTGCCTCGGGGATGAACTCTCTGTCTTGAATCAAACTATCACTACAACAGGAACTACTTGGCTTGCTATTCTACCTATCCTACGAGACGGAGTCGGCCGCTGGAGGGCGGTGCACGATACTTACAACGTTGCAAGCGCGCCGCCGATCGCTCGGGTCGCGCCTGCTTCACTTGGCAACTGCTCGAAGCGCGAGCGAGGAAGCCTTGTCTTCTTGCTCTGCTTGGCTGTCGCCGTCGGCCTGGCCGGCAGGCACCAAGTTGGCGTGGTCCCAGACCGAGTCGCCGAGCGCCACCTGGCTCCACAGACGGTTGACGAGACTCGCGTTGTGCAGGTCGGCGTTGGTGAGGAAGCGGAAGATGGCCGCGCTCACCGACGTGCGCAGCGGCGGCAGCTTGTCGCCGAAGAGCGGCAGCACAAACACGCACTTGCTCGGGGGGACTTCGCGCTTGTGGCCACCACCCAACGATCTGACCGCCACTAGCTCGCGCGACTTGGTCGACGAGGTGATGCCGTCGGACGTCGCGCGCGGGGCGGTGTCAGTGAGAGGAGACAGCGCGGAGCCATGGCTGAGGCGACCACGCTTGGGCGTCGAGCGGACGGGAGTCGACGGTGCTGGCGTCGGAATGGGCTTGAGGTGGACGCTGAGACTACCAGCACTGCCAGCAGTTGATGCCGACGGAGTGGCTGACGTCGCGCTGACGCTAGCGACTGCCCTCAGAGGCGTTGTCGCGCGCGTGACGGCCTGCAGTCGCGAGCGGAAGCGCTCGGTGCGCTCGCGTAGACTGGTGGGCGACGACTCGTAAGGGGACGAAAAGTTCTTGGCCCATGTCTCGCGGTCGATGCGCAGGCGCTTGCGCACGCCTTGGAGCACGGGCGACACGAACGTCTCGTCGATCTCTCGCGACGGCGTCATCGCCGACACGGACGACACGGCTGGGCTCGCGTGGGCCACGCACGGCGCCTGGTTCTTGCAGTCGATGCAGCGGCAGTTGTCGCCGCAGGGCACGCCAGCCTGGAAGCACTCGCAGTACTTCTTCTGGCACGCCGACTTCTTGCAGTGGCAACCGTGCTTGTGCATCTTCTTGACGCCTCCGCTGCTGTGGTGGAACAGAAGCCGCTGGGTCGCCAGCGGCGACAAGAAGGTTGCTGCGCCAGCGGAGCCTGCGGCATGCGTGGAGCTGGACCCGCCGGCCATCATGGCTGTGGAAGCAGCCAGCGCTGCGACCGCTGCCGAGTTCGGAGACAGCGCGGTGGCCTCGATCTTGGGCTTGAACGCATTAGGGTTCTTCTCGAGCCGCGCGTTGATCGCCTCCTGCCGCTCCGTCTCCATCGCCGGCGTGTTCGAGCACCCGATGCAGTTGCAGCTCTCGTCACAGTAGCCCCCGCTGGCGAAGCACTCGCAGTATAACTTGAGGCACTTGGACTTCTTGCAGTTGCACGGTGCCTTCTTGGGCTTCGTCGCCGTGACGTTGAGTGGAACTGGCATGCAAGTCGGAGCGACTTCCTCCTTGATGGGCGTCTGCATCTGCAGCGCCACCGGAGTCTTCACTGCACTGATAGCGGTGTCAGCAAACAGTCTCTTGGAAGTGTCGGAAGCAGCAACGCTGAGGCTCGATTTGGCCACTGTGAACCCGGGAGAACTCGACACTCCCTGGTATTGAAGTGCACTGGCCAGCATCGGAGTCGACCCATCACGACGCTCTTGGTTCTCTGGTGACCCAGGAAATCGACGCTTCTTGGACTTCTGCGACGATGACGTCTTCACCGGCGTTTCAAGCTTGAGTTGCTGAGCACAATCTGCGCTAGAACGCACTGCCAATGCCGACCCATCCCGTCCCTCGTCCTCGTCTTCGCCCAGAGACGGTAGCGATGTCGAGTTGAACGACCGGTGCGGCATGCGGCCGTTCAGTGGATGCAGCGGGGACCGGAGAGTGTGCATCGGTGACGCCTTGACTGGAGTATGCAAGAGCTTACGCTGGACGTTGGATCCGCTGCGCTTGTCCTCGAGCTTCCGCTTGCGTCCTTGACCCTTGCGCTTACTGTTACCACGCGATAATCGTATCAGAGACGTCAGAGAACTATCACGAGGTGTGAACACTTGCAGATACAATAAAGAGACGCACAGGCTGTTGTTGATGGCCTGGAAGTCGCGCGTTGAGGACAGCGAGACCGCCTCGAAGGGTGAGTGCAGCCTCGTCATCGTGATGGAGTGGTTTTGAAGCTGGGACCGCTGGTCCTTCCCCGGCGTCGCGCTAGTCGACGCTTTGATGTTCGGGAACGATGTCTCCATCAACGACACTGCAGGTGATTTGCCCGACGAGCTGCTGGAACCGTGGGAGGCTCGCCGGGAGATATTCGCCTTTGTGGGCGTGGCCGATGCCTTCTCCTCTTCAGGGTCATCTTCCGGGCGGCTGGCTGGGAAAGGTGGGAGCCTGAAGCCACGATGGCAAGTTCAATCATGAGCGTCAGTGTTCTCACTCAAAGCCACGAACAGGTGCGAGCAACACTCACAGCCTCGGAAGTTCATACGATCCGAAGGAAGTCATCGGCGACAGTCGGACGGACAGGAAGCTGGCCTCGAGCTCCTCCGAGTTGGCCAAAGGCGACAGCGAGCTCGCGAACGAGAAGAACGAGTCGTGGTCGCTCAGCGAGCCGTGGAGTCCGCTCGGCGCGGCGCTGAAGAGGTCGTCCGCTGTCCCGTCCAGCGAGTTGCGGCGGCTATCTCCCGCGTCGGGCACTTCTGCTTCGTCGAACGCGTCCTTGAGGCGTCGAGAGAGTGGGAAGCCGGACTGCCTCAATGAGGGCGAGGGCGTCCGCACTCCGCTAGCTGGACGCTTGGGCGTGGTCGTCAGCCGCGGCCACGGAGATAGGCTGCTAAGGTCGTCCGTCAGCTCGGGCTTCAAGAGGTCGGCTGCTGCACGAGCAGAGGTGGAAAGGAGGTCGTCGGCGGGAAAGACCTCCTCTTTGATGCGGGCTTCCAGGGGCTCGACCGGCTTGCGCTTGGCGCTTCGAGGTCGCCGCGGTGTCCTGTTCAGCCTGGTGGAGGCTGGCGATGGCGTGGCCAGCGGCGGCTTGCTGTGTCCGGTGCTGGGCTTGCGCGTCCGCACAGGCGAGCGGAAGAACTGGGACGGAGACGACGCGGCGCTCGAGTGGCGCGAGCCGGCGGCGCCCGGTGACGACGAGACGGACGCCAAGCTCATGGTCCGCGTCGTGCGCGTCTGTATCTGCGGCGGCGGCGTGAACAGTGCCAGCCCCGACGCGTCTGTCGTCGTGGCAACGCCCGCGTCAGTCATGAACCTATCGCTGGAGATGAAGCGCTCGCGCGCACCTGTCGAGTTGAGGAACTCAAAGACGCTCTCGCTGGGCGACGCGTCGCTGGACAGCACACTGAGCGCCCCATCATCCCGCTCGGGCGTCCGCTCCTTGGGCGTCTGCCGCCTGGGCGTCCTCGCGTCTTGCTGCGTCGGCGTCGACCGTCTGCGTCCCGTGGGCGTCTTGCGTCCCGCCTTCTCGCCGTCGCCCTCGCTCTCGCGCTCGGCGTCCGGCTCGCCGCCCGTCACGCTGGCCCGCAGCGCGTGCGGACTCGTCGCCTTGATGCTCGCGGCCAGGCGCAGCGCCATAGCCGACCGCTGCGCGCGCGCCAAGTCGTCGGCGCGCGTCGCCGCGCTCTGCTCCGCCCGCGCTCTGCGTGGCGTCGCCATGCCGCTCGTCGCTGCTGCTGCTGCTGCTGCTGCTCCGGACGTCGCACCGCCTGCCGAGGGCCTCGAGGCGCGCGCACAGGACGGAAGGCCGTGGGCAGAAGGCGAATGAGGCGCGCGGCCTTTTCTTGCCGCGGACGTCCGCAGATTTGAGCGCGCGCGGGAAATGCAAAAAGCGCGCCAAAACGCTGGCGCGCTGGCGGGAAGAGCGGAGGGGTTTCGACCAACCAGAGCGTTTGGATGGCAGGGTTTCGACCAATGAGGGAAGCGGACGGCCGTGCAATTAATTGACATTTCATTTCGTTCGCACCATCAACCGGAACCAGCCGCACACGCCCATCATGCATCATGCATCATGCAGATGGCTGGCCGTATGCGCTCGACACCTGCTGCTTGCGCCGTCTCTGAGCCGCCCTGACGCCTGCCAAGCCGCCCGCTGGCTGCACGAGACGCGTGACCGCTTCCTCGCTCCCTGCGGCCGCCTCTGCCGGGCCCTGGAGTCCTCTCTGGCCATCGACACCGACCGATCGGCATCTCGGCCACCACTCGGCCCCACTGCATCCAGTCCGCCGCCTCGCACTCGCGTTGTGTGCTCCCCGTTATGAGTTCTCCCACGCCGCTCGCTCGGCTCAATTGCCGGCGCGCTCGTCCTTGATCTGCACGCTCCCGCCGCCCGACCGGCTGCTCCGGCCCGCTCCGTTGCGGCGGTCGTCTCCGCTGCTGCTGCGCGACGGTCGGCGGTCGTCCTCCCGCGTCGAGCGGCTCGGACTCCGGCTCGAGCTCGGGCTCCTGCTGTAGACGCGCTTGCGCTTCTTCTTGCTCGCCTTCCGCGCAGCCGGCGCCTCCGACGACGACGGACTGCGCGACCCGCGACTGTAGTCGTACTCGCGGTCCCCAGCACGCCCTCGGTCGCGCTCGTACCGGTCGTCGTACTTGTCGTGCTTGTCGGGCTCTCGGGCGCCACGGTGGTCGTCGTACTTGTCGTACCGGTCGCGATCATCGTAGCGGCGGCTGGCATACTCGACTCCGCGGTCGTAGTACCGGTCGCGGCCGTCGTAGCTGCGCTCTCGGTCGTCGTAGCTGCGGTCGTAATTCCGGTCGCGACTGCGGCCCCGCGCGCGCTCGTGGTCGTATCCCTGCTCCTTGTCTCGCCCTCGACGGCTGTACTTGTCGTCCCACCGCTGGTCGGACTGGTAGCTCCTATCTCTGCTGCTCTCGCGGCTTTCCCGACGCTCCTCTGACCGGCGACTCGCGCTCGTGGCGTACTTGGAGTCGTACTTGCCGTACGAGTCGGAGGCACGCGTGCCGCCCCCGTCGTTGGCGCTGTGGCTCCTGCTCGAGCTGCTGTATCGGTCACGTTCCGTGTGGTACTCGCGATCCCGCGAGCGTCCACGTCCTGAAGTGTACGACCGGTCAGCTTCTCGGGAGGCGCGCTGCGAGTAGTGCTCCTGCTTGATGGGCCGGTAGTCGCTCGGGTTGTCGCGGCGGCGCTTTTGAGCCATCGCGTTCCGTGCGGACGCGTCGTTCCGCCGAGGTCGGTCGGTCCCTGAAGCCCGCGCGGGCGTCGAGTCTTCGTTGCCAATTAGGCGCACGATCACGCGGTCCTTCGACTCGTTCTTGCCCTTCTCCGTATACTCCTCCTCGACCTGGAGCAGGGTCGTGTCCAGCCGGAGTCCGCCATGCTGCACCTTGAACACGTCCCCCAGGCTGCGCTCGCCGGCCGAGCGGACCAGCGCGTCAAAGTGGCTCTGCTGGCCCTTCTTCCACTCCGCCAGCAGTCGGTAGTGCTTCATGATGTCCTCTGTTGCAACCAGCGACAGTTAACCACCGTGACTTGTCCTGTGACGAAGGCGAAAGCCGACAAGGGGGGCCACGTACTCGCGTTGCGCTCGGTGAACGTTTCGCCTTGCTCATCCTCATGACACCACCGAAAGTCGAACGCGCGGTCGTGGTTCCTCGACGCAATGTACGCGGCGGCTTCGGCGAGAAACTGCGACGACGTCGACAAGCACTCGGGCGTCCAAAACCTGGCAGGCGCAGAGCAGTGAGGAGCCGTCAGACCGCTTGAACGACGGAGGGCAGGAAATGGAGAGGATCTTGAGACGTACAGCTCCTCGAGAACTGCCTGCGCGTCTTGTGAAATGTCGTTCCGGACTGTCGAAGGCGACACGGACACACTCACACGGTCAGTGACTCGATCCTCTGCGTCGTTCACCACATTTCCAAGCGCCACTTACAGTCATCGGGCATCTGCTCCAGTGTCCGGCGCAGGTAGTAGAAGGGCATCTCGATCGTCAGGTCGAAGTTGATGGCCTTGAGCACCTCGATCTCGTAATGCAGCAGCTGCATGCGCTCCAGCTCGAGGATCTCCTCATCGCCCGTCAGCAGCGGCGTCTCGAGAATGTCGTGCATAGTGCGCACCATGCGGACGAGCTTCATGCGCTTGCTGGCGGCCTTGGCGGCCAGGAAGATGCACGCGGCGGCGAACTTGAAGCGCTCGCGAGCATACATGCCGCGGTCGAAGACGCGGTGGAAGAACACGGCCGCGGTGAGCGTGATGTCGCGGCTCAGCCCAAGGCACTGGGCCAGAACGTCGACGAACGCGACCGCCGAGAACCGCCAGTGCTGCTTGAGGTCGTACTTGCTCGCAAAGTCCTCGCGCTCGAAGACGAGCGGGTAGTTGGTGCGGTCGATCTGCACCTGCGGCAGTCCCAAGGGCGGCGGGAACTGCTGCAGCTGGTCCGGCGCCTCCATCTGCCGCTCCGAGTCGTTCTTGGGCAGCCGCACGGGCGCGCGGCGGGGCTTGACTTCCCCCATCACGAGACTCTTCCAGCCCTTGATCTTCTGCGGGTACAGCTTCAGCTCCTCCCAGCGCGCGAGCGTCTGCACGACACCAGCACGGACGCGATCGTGAGTCTAGTGGCGAGTGGCGGCGGTCGCCGGCGTGCGCACCTTGAATAGCCGCTTGCGGCCGTCGTCATTGCTGCGCAGGTCGCGCACGCACGCGTGCAGGATGTCGTCGACGGTCTGGAACCACTCGCGCTGGATGGCGAGCAACGCGTCGCCCCGGAACGACTTGAGGAACTCGTGCAGCACGTAGAAGAGCATGAGCTTGGCCTGGAACTGCCGCGTGGCGTCGCTCAGCGCGCGCTGGTGGCCACAGACAGAGAGACACGAGAGGCGTCAGTGCTGCGTCCTCCACACCTTCATACATGGCAGCAGGGCGGCGTGTAGCGGGCCGGCACCCAATGCAGCAAGGGCAGGCAACGCAGGCGTTTACACGATCCTCGTTCGACTTACACGCACGCACGCAAAGACACACACGCACACAGACATACACGCGCCGGCGCCCTACTGCCCCGTCGCCTCCTCGGACCGCCCTCCACGCAGTGCCTGTCGGCATTCATCACCTGCTTCATCTTGAGCTGGAAGCGCACCGAGTGGTGCGGGAAGGCCGCCATGTAGTCGGCCGTCTGCTTGACGAGCTCGCGACACGTGACGCGCGCCAGCATGTCGTCCAGCACGCGCCCGAACTCGGCGATCTCGCGCTCCGACTGCGAGTCCGACAGCATCCTGGCCGCGTCGCTGGCGGCCGCCGCGCCGGGCTCGCCAGCCGCCGGCGGCAGCGGCGGCAGCGTCGGCGTGTTGCTCTGGCTGTGGCTGTGGCTGCGCCCCGGCCGCGCGCTCTTGCCGCCCGCGCGCCGCTTCTGCACGGGGCTGGCCGGCGTCCGCAGCGCGCGCGGCGGCCGCGACTTCCCCGCGCTGTCGCCGCTGCCGCTGCCCTCGCCCGCTACTGCCACCGCCGCGACGGCCACCGCCACCAGCGGCGGCATCTCCGGCGGCGGCTGCTCGTCGTCCGCGCGCTCCGCCATGTCCCTGGGCGTCGTCGTCGCCGGCGGCCGTCCGTCGACTTGGACGGGCAGTTTGGGCATGTGAGCGCCGATTCCCTATAGTGGACGCGAGATGTTTCCGAGCCGGGTGGTTGTCGCCCCTCTCCACACGGGAAGCGCCCGCCCCGGCGGGAGGCGACTTCCGCGGGAGACAAAACAAATTGATCAACGCCTGGACGTCGCGCACGGTAATTGTGTCCAGTCGAAAGCGACGCATATAGATATCGACATCAAACAGAGCGCCGTTTTGCGACGGATACCTTCGGACAGAGCTATCTGCATGGCTGCACTCTTGCGGGCAGGACGCGAGTCCGACATGAGCCCGAACCTTCATCTGTTGCATCCACTCCTGGGTTCGAGCACACGGCGGTGAGCATCGTCAGCCCGCTGAAGAGGAGCAAAGTGAGACCGGCAGACGCCGCGGGGCTCGCAAGCCAGCACCTGCACGAATCCTCGACCGTGGTGTCGTCGAAGCGCGAGCTTTGCTGGTGCTCAGGCGGTCTCCACAAGAGGCACCAACTGTCAACTATGGCCCAGGAGAACGGTCGTTGCTGCAAACTTGGCGATGGCCCATGGAGCTGAAGGCTTTCTAGCAGTTGCTCTCCTCTGCCGGCCGTGCCAACCTCTCACATCTCAATAGCCATCGAGAGCAGTGTTGAGTCCCTGCCACGCTCGTTCGGTGACCGCGAGGAACTCGCAGCCTGGTGGCAGTAGCAAACACCAGTGGAACCTGGATCGATCGATGCTTCTTGCACGACGAACCCTCAGTTCGACCGTCTCGAATGCCCTCCGGCCGTCCAGTCTTCCACAGCTACTTCGAAGTATAGCGTTTGGTGCCGCTCGACTGGCAACCACCGCATATCTCATCAACAGACAATGAAGCGGAGAACGATAATTACTTTGAAGCTTACCCGACGAGCGCTAAATGTCGACGGTGAGCACGTAGCGGAGCTTCGCCTGCTCCGTGCGGTACACGATGAACTCGTTGTAGCAGAAGCACCCGCTCCCTTGGTTCGGCGTCAGCTCGCCGACAGGAACCACCACGCCGTCCGACCTGCGCGAGTCGGTGCAGTGTCAAAGTCAGTGCCAACGTTGCGAGACTAGCTTGGTTCGGCGTGCAGCAGGACGTACATGACTTCATACGCGTCCTGGCGCGGCTCCATGCTTCCCATGCCGTGCGTGCTGTCGCACCCGTACGTCTTCTTCACCTTGTCATAGTCCAGGAACTCGGGGCGGGGCGTCTGGTACTGCTTCCCGAGCGCCACTTCCGCCAAGAAGAGCACACCCTGGGCGGAACAACACACGCGAGGTCAGGGGACGTGGGCATGTGGACTGACAGGAAGCCCGTTGCGCACCGTGGGGTTGGCGAGCGACGTGTAGCAGTACGACGACGACTTGGCCATCGCGTCCGCAAAGTAGAGCTGCAGAGCACAGCCTTGTTAGCGACGCTAGCACTCTGGCGTGAGCAAAGACAGACAGACACATACCCCCTTGCCAAAGTTGTAGCCGTTCACAGGCGCTTCGGGTGGCGCGATGCGCAGGCCTTGCGACAAGATGCCGACAATGTTCGACAGACGCGAGCCGTGCCACAGCAGCTGCAGGAACACGCCACGTTAGAGAATTGTGTCTGCCTCGTTGGACGACAACGCCATCGTACTCGGTGGTTGTCGACCGCCTTGAAGGAGTCTGCGAACTCTTCCTCCGCTGGCCGCGCGACCTTGAGGATGGAGTGGATCTTCGGCGTCCGGAACCCGCTGCTCGTCTTTGTCATGAATCTGCGATCAACAGCAACCGACAAGTTAGTTGGATGAGCAGGATATCACATCGCATCACGACCCGAACGGACTTCTCGATCAGCTTGAACTCGTCACTCGAAGGGTCGAGAGGCTCCATGTCCGCTTGGATCGCCTGGTAGCGCCTGTCGAGCGGGTGCGGCACGCGGTCGTCGGCCGCCTTCTCCTTCTTCGTGGCCTTTTCCGCCGCGTCCAGACCCTGCGAGATCTCCACGTTCGACAGCACGGCCAGCAGCTCGAGCTTCTCCCGGAGCAAGTCCATCGAGTCGATCACTGGCGGCATCGAGCGTCCAAAGTCGTGCGGGATGACCGTGTAGAAGTCGCCCGACAGCGACTTGAGGCTCGCCTTGAGCTCGCGAATCGCTTTCGCGTTGTTCGCATCCGCTTGCTTCCCGCGAGCAGGTGCCTTCGCCTTCCCCCCTCGGCCTTTTCCGCGGCCCCGACCTCGAGTCGATCTGGTAGTGGGCGGTGGAGTTGCAGCAGCAGGCGGTGCGCTCCGCTCCTCGATCTCCTCGAGCGCACTTGAAAGTTCCTTGAGGATCGAGTATCCCCGCGAGATCTGTGGCTTGGACAGCTTGCCTGCAATTGAATCAACACGAAAGGTGAGATTGGCTGAGTTGGTCAATAGAATCAACGACTGATTCGGCACGAGGAAGACGAACCCAAAGGCATGCGCTTGAGGTCGATGTTGAGCGTCGCCATTTCGCGCGCAATGTTGTCCGGGTTGCTCACGAGCTGATGCAGCAGCAACCACAGCGAGTTGGTTAGATGCCGAGTGTTTTGAAGTACTGTCCGCCATCCACGAACCTCGAGCAGCTTCTGCACAGGCGTTGGGAGCGTGCAGGGGCGATATTTTTCTTCTCCAACTGCTACCTTCTCCTCCACTGCGTCTTCATCCTCCATCTCTGCTCGTCGCAACGAATCAGTAAAGATGGTCGTTCGAACCAGCATCAACCACGCTTGAGTGAACGCAGACGCACCGATGAGCGTGTACTTCCCCTTCTTCTTCTCGAACGGCTTCTCGAGTGGCCACGTGTTGCCGCTCTTGGACGCGAAGACACTCGCCACAGAGTGCATGGCGTCCTCCAGCGTCCAGTGGTCTTCGCGCTTAAACTGCTCCGGTGAGCAAACCACACGAACTCTGTAAGACCCGATACGAGAACGGGGGCTGTCGCGCCGTGGGAGAATCAAACCTGAGCGGTTTTGGCTCCGACGCGGCCCCACCGACGGAAGACGACGAAGTAGTTGAAGTCCAGAACCAGCTGCACCATGTAGAACTTGTTGTTTCTGCCACGGATGGCGGCAGAACGATCACGACGTCAGCGGCGGCGGCAACGACTGACGTTGTGTTCACGTCCCGATCAACTCACCCAAAGGTCCCGGAGATGTTGGTCTGGTTCAGCATGAACGCCCAGCGGAGCCCTTGCGGGTCCTGGACGCACACCAAGCACCAGTGAGCAACCACTGCAACGCTGTGTTGGTCCATGTTCAAGAGCCTCACCTTGTAGATCTTGGCGTTTCCGCTGCACCTGCAGAGAGGATCGACGACGGAGGCGTTGACAGACATGTTGCTCAGGTCGTTGGGAGGAAATTGGGAAGTGAGAGCACGCGTTCTTCCAGTTGGAAGTCGCAACGCGATAGTGGATGCGTTGGGACTGATGAAGACCATCACTCTCCATCTGGAAATGAGACGATGCGACTGTGGGACTCGATAAGACCACCATTCTTCATCGCAAAAGTTGACTTTGACCATCACTCAGCACACGATGTCGGATCTTCTCCTTGAAGTGGCTCGTAGTGAGGCATCATGCTTGCAATCATGGGGAGCGAGCTGCGGACAGCGAAAGCTGGGGACCCAAAGGCGTGGAAGTCGCGGTGGGCTGGTTGATTCGTCATTACTGGAGCATGGCGAGCTCCATCTCGGTGGCGATCGTGATGTTGTATGTGGGCCGGTTCCAGTCGCTTTCGACCGTCTCCGTGTTGTAGTGTCCAGGGCCCTTGACGACGCCGATAGCGACAATAATGAGTTTGACTAGTGCTAGGAGGAACGAGCGAAGCACGTGACGCACCAGCACGGGCGACTTTGCCGCCGTCTTCTTGAACCGGGGCTCCTGTTTCACAATGTGGCGTCAGTGCAATGACTGCCGTACAAGCAACTCGACACACAATCGTACTGCTCCGAAGAACACATCCGGTCGAGCCATGTGCAGCGGCTTCTGCTTGACCGGAGCCGGCGAGTACGCTCCGGGCCCCTTACATCCCCCACCCAAGCAACCACGTTCCAGATTTAAGGATCTCCATCGGTAGCGAGATGCAGCATCCAAAAGCGGCACGCACGGGGACGGTGGCCTTGGACTCCTTCTTTGGCATGCGATCGATCGCCGACTTGAAAGCTCCTTGCGCTCCCGGAGCGTCCCACGACCGGTGGATCTGTCCGTAGACGACAGCAATCTTTAGAGTCAAAACCGATTGGCAGAGTGAGTGCAAGGCTGGTCCCGACCTCGTAGTCGCCTGGGGATGGCCCCAGGGCAGCCACTGGCTCCTGAAAGCGCGAGGCATTCGATGCAAATGAGGACGAGAACTTTGACGGCTGCTCTCGCTTCTTGGCACTGTCTGGATGGCTGTTGTTGCTGCTGTCAGTCCGCATCTCGCGCTCAAGCTGGGACTCAACGGTCTCTGGTACGCGCTCCGACACTCCGGAGAGCGAGTCGAACCGCTTTGTTGTGCTGCCAAACGTCTGAACGCGGCTCACCTTTGAGGGAAGGAACAATGAGCAGTCGTTAGCATCCACAGAGGCTTGCACCAATGTGAGCAAGCTCCACGCACCACTTTGTTCAGCTTTTCAGTCAGCGCCGATGGGATCTCGTACGATCCGGGGGCCGCGCGTGGCAGGTCCTTGGCCTTGATCGGCTCGAATCTCTCCTTCCTGGAGCTGAAGCCCGGCTTCTTACGTCCGGATGCGCTGTGGACTGGCCGCACTGTCGCCGCCATCGGCGGGCTGTAGTAGTACGAGCCTGGACCGGGAACAGTTGTGTCTCTACAATGACTTCATCGTCAGCAACCAACTAACGCCACTGCAGTGAAGCAGACAAGCGAACTTACTGCTGTGGCGGATCAAAACGGGTGCTGGTGCTTCCGAAGAACTGCAAGTTCTCCGGTTTGGACTCTTTCGCGAACCCACTTGCCTGATTGCTGCTGTAGTAGGCGCCTGGTCCAGGCACAGGCGTCTTGTTGTTGCTGCTCAAGCCTCCGCCTGCAGCCGCCTCCCTCGTTATGGATGATTTGAACACGGCACTCGCTCTTGCAGGACTCGCCCCGCCAACAGCAGCCGGGCCTGTAGATGCGTCTTGCTCGTACTGCCCAGGCCCGGGAACGGCTTCTTTCGCCTTGACCTCTTGCTCGAAGATGCGGGTGACCTTCCCCTTCGAGAAGTCCGTCGCTCGCGGCTTGTGGATACTCTTCAGTCCGCGCAGAGGGTCGTATTCGCCGGGTCCAAGTGTGTCGGCTCCTCGGCCAGTGTGTCCGGTGGTGGCTGGCTCGTGACGGACTAGCTTGCCGTACGGACCTTGTTCGTATCCAAAGCTCTGCGAGAGCGTCGGTATCGAAGGCGCAGTCGGCAGGCGAGTCCACTTGATCTTGTTGCTCTTTGGCTCCTCTCGAACGAGCAAGTTGCCGAGACTCGACCGGCTGGTGTCATACAAGACAACTGCATCGGTCAGGGCAAAGACATCATCAAGATCAAGCGTGAGTGCAGTAAGCACAAGCCACGAACGTTTTCTTCTTCCCGCCGGTGAACGAGTCTGGCTTGGTGTATGCTCCAGGGCCTGGCGTCGCATCTCCCTTCTTGGTCTTGACCTCTGCAAGTCGCTGCGACTTGGACACGAATGCTGCGCTCGCAGCCGCACGGCTCTTGCTCGGGGATTCCCACGGTGTCTGGGTCACAGCTGCATGGGCGTACGCGCCTGGCCCCGGGGTTATCATGACTGGAGCGACCGCTCCTCGCTCCGATTTATCGCACGAGCCAAAGCCTGCAGCGTTCGGTCGCACCCTCCGCATCGGCGAAGTCTCATAGCACCCCGGGCCCAAGTGCGCGGCCGCCACGCCACCTGTGTGCTGGAAGCCGCCGGGACAGTTGTCGCGGGTTGTGCGATTCACCCACGCCATCGCTCACAGGCGATTCGAGCGCAGCTTCGTGCTGCGGTATTGATGCCAAAGAGGATCAGGTCACGCAACTCGATGGGCTCTCAACGAAGGCCTCGCATTCGTGGTGACTGCATTTGCCCAAGCACAAAATGTGTCGACGAAAATAGCAAGGCAATGATGAGTGCATCGGGAATAGATCAGACTGGAGCGAACATTGCAGCATGTTGTTGACTTGCTGGAGCTTCATGACAATTCGACCACTGCATCGTGCTCTGAAAGCGATAGGATCCACCAAACCCCTCTTGATTCTCTCTTCGCTTCAAGATCTTCCGATTGAGAAGCACTGTTTACATTCCCCCCGAAGCCAAAGCCAAATGTTCATCTTGCTCTGGAACTGCTCACTTCTCTCAATCATCGAGACTGTCGTGCACACGTTTATCGGAGGCGTGACAGTCCTCCCGGAGCAAACTGAGCCTCCAATTCTCCTAGTCACTCGTGACGCGTAAACCATTGCTCGCACCCCGCCCCTCCGCCGCCACCGCTTTACAGCAATGACGCGAGGATGTATTGCTCGACTACGCTCTCGGTCTGATTGGGTTCGCTGCTCGCCTTTCAATCAGCGGGAGCTTCCATCCCATCAGCCATCAGCGTCAAGTGCGATCCAGATAGCAAGCGCTGCAAGTCGTCAAATTGTCACCGATGAGAAACTGAGAAGAGGCTCGGAGATTTCCGCGCAAGGCGATCGACGGCAGCTGACTGGGCACGCAACTCGCCAACTTCCCATTCTGAATCCAGCTGTCCGACTGTCGAGCTCTTTGGAGCTACCAAGGTCGCGCCATGGCGGTCGACGGCACCCGCGTCGACCCACTCGGTGGCAGCCCTACGTCCGCGACGATCTACACGGTACGGTGCAGATCTGGTGTTGGACTGGCCATGAGCTTACCCAGCACTTCGTCAGGACGAGGCTGGACTCCGCTGGTCCTGCATCCTAAACCTCACCGATGTCTCCACTGGGGTGTATGGGTGAGTGTTCACCATGGGGTTTCGATGACCTTGCGAGTGACTTTGACCACCCGTGGTGCACTGTCTGGGTCGAAATGGCAGGAGCAACAAGTTCTTCAAGGCACAGCTGATCGAAGACAACGGGAGATACTCTGTGCTTCAGCGGTGGGGACGCCTGGGTACTACGAGCCGCCAGTACTCGCTGCGCGGAGAGGGTTCGCTCGAGCACGCAAAGTCTTTGTTCGAGAGCACTTTCCAGCTGAAGACCGGGAATCCCTGGCCTTTGACTGCGCCGTTCGAGAAGAAATCGGGCAAATATGCGATGATAGGTGCGATTCAGACGCGAGAGTCTTGGAGACCGATTAACAGCAGCTTAAAGTCGTTGTTCTAACTTGTCGTGATGGACTGAGAAATACTCGCAGAGCTGGACCATGTCGCTGCAAACCAACAAGATGAGGAGCCCAAGGAGCCTGATCTCGAGCACGGGGAGTGCACATTGCCACTCCAAATTCAAGAACTCCTTGAGGTAAGGCGCCGACTACAGGGAGTCTGCAACTGTTTCTAACATTGTCTTCGTATGAGCAGTGGATAGGCGATGTCAAGGTAGCAGGGCGGGAGCTGAAATCCCTGCGTGCCGGTGTGGATCACCGATTCCCATTAGGTGTGCATGCACGAACCATTGACTCCAATTGCAGACCACATCCTAATCCACATCGCTGCTGCAGGGAGAATCTCAAAGGCACAGATCGCACAAGGGTACGCCATCCTGCAGCAACTCCCTGAGGTGATTGAAGAGCTCGCAGATCGCAGTGCCAGCCCACCACAAACGCCCGCCACAAGAACGCTCAGGCGTGGCGATCGCAGTCGAGGACACGGAGGGAAGGCGAAGGCGATTGCTCGAGGGCGACAAGCGCTCGCGAGCAACGCAACGGCGATTTGCGAGCTCAAGAAGCAGCTCAAGGTGCTGTCGAGCGACTTTTACTCGGTGATCCCGCACTCATTCGCTCGCTCGCTACCACCAACGCTCGACTCGATCAAGGCAGTCAAGGAGAAGATAGATTTGCTCGGAGTGCTCGAGAATGTCGAGACTTCCCGCGACCTCGAAGAAGAGATGGCGAAGAGAGCAGAGCGTCTTCAACGCCCACTCCACCCATTAGACGTTCGATACCAGGCGATTGGAGCGACCATGGAGCCGCTGAACGAGTCAGACGACGAGTTCAAGATGGTTCAAAGGTGCGTTGGGTTACTGGGTCTTGGATGGTTATCGGAAGAGCTCACTTGCAGACTCATTTCGTCCAGATATGCGCTCGCATCGAGTGACCGTATCTTCAAAGCAACGATTCTCTCGGTTCTGAAGATTGCATGCCATGCAGAGGATGCCTACAAGGAGAAGTTTGACGCGATCAACAACCACCAGGTCCGTGTATGGTTTGTCGAACGAACTGGGCAGCAGTAGGCTAACGGTACTGACGGTGAACATCTGTCAAAGCTGCTTTGGCACGGCACTCGGGTCTCGAGTGCAATCGGGATCGTCTCCCAAGGCCTCCGCGTATCTCCTGCATCGATCCCCTCAAACGGCTCCGCGTTCGGAAGAGGGGTGCGTACGACTAGTGTTGGCCTGTTGTTGAAGCGGTGATCGTTTATCGTCGTGACTATTCCATCACTCGCAGATCTACTTTGCCGACACGCTGGCCAAGTCTGTGCGGTTTTGCACCACGAGAAACAACCATCGAGTGCGTGCTCGCTGGTGTCTGTGGGGAGACTTACTGGGAGAACTCCTGTTGCTAACGCGCTCCGCTTTGCCCAAAGGGCGTCCTCTTCTTGGCTGAAGTGGCACTTGGGACGCAGCACTATACGGGTGCGAGAGCGGACCTGAACTTTGACATGCTGCGGTCGCAGTTCAAAAGCCACAGCGTTCACAGTATCGGAAGCATCCAGCCAGCTGAGGACGAGCACTACCTCACGTGAGTGGCTGCACAGAATGTTCAGGTGGCTACTTCCTCTGATCTCACGACTGACAAATCGGTTGGTTGATGCAGGCCCGACGGCGTTAAAGTGCCTTTGGGCACGCTCAAGGTGACCAGCACATTGCCGCAGCCACTCCACAACGAGTTTGTCGTATACCACCGAGGGCAAGTCAAGCTGCGCTACCTGGTGATCGTGCGTATTTAACCGATAGATTGAGTGCGTGCAATGCGACCCGACGGCGAGTCGAGTGGCGCCAGGCCGTGTCGAGCCGAAAGCCGTCGCTCGCGACCTGGAAGCATTCGACAGTAATGCACATGGAGAGCTACGAAGGCGCTTTGAACGACTTGAACGCGACGATCCCGAACGTATGTGGGCATTCGAAACCACTGACTCTTGATCCGATGGCCGCGACCACGAGGAAGCTGCAGCACACCACACCTGGGTCACCACACTTCCTGCAAGTTGTCGTGAACGATGAAGTCGACACGTTCAGCTCCAAGACAACAATGGCTCTGCAACTTTGGAGACCGAGCCATGCCGCTTCGACTCACTGCTGGAGCTTGTAGAGCCAACACTGGACTTCCCATGGAGATCGCTTTGAATGGCCAACCATCTTCGTCTGCAGCAGTGTGTGGAGTCTGGTTGAAGCAGACTTTTCGATTATGATTGGCTGAAATAGCCCAACTGATCATTATTCAACCAATCAAGCGCACAAAAGCCGCAAATAAAAAACGCGCCAATCCATTTTTTGGCGCCAACACGAATTGCCGAGGTGACAATATGGCGCCGGCGACCAAGGCGATCGATCCGCTCAGCGGCTGCAGCGACGCCGCCACCGTCTACCAGGTGCCGACGGCTGCATGATGCACTGCTTGTGGACACGTTGGTGGAGTGGATGGCGAGTCGGTGGCTGATTGGTGGCGGTGCGCAGGACGAGGACGGCGTCGCCTGGAGCTTCATGCTCAACTACACGAACATCTCGTTTGGCACCTACGGGTAAGGTGTCGCGGCTCTGCTGCTCCATGGAGAGATGACGAGACTGACTGGCTGTTGTCCTGGCGCTCGTGATGATAGGAACAACAAGTTCTACATGGTGCAGCTGATCGAGGAGCGCGGGCGGTACAAGGTGTTCCGCAAGTGGGGCCGCGTTGGCGCCAAGACGCCGCAGGTACCGTCACCGCTTCCTGATCATCGATATGCAATGAACGTACGCTACTGATCACGAGGGTGATGGGGATGCAGCGCGCGCTGGAGCAGTACAATGGCTCGCTGGAGAAGGCCAAGCTGTCGTTCCAGAAGAAGTTCCTGGACAAGAGCGGCAACGAGTGGCCGCTTGCGGGGTCGTTCGAGAAGGTTGGGGGCAAGTATGTGCTCGTTGGTACGTCCTCTTGTCGCTTAGCTGCATTGGTATCACTTGAAGAGACTGCTCTGATGCATCACGTTGCATTCCGACAGAGTTGAACGACGAGGAGCCCGAGCAAAGCGACGACGACGCGGCGCAAGAGGAAGAAGAGCAAGAGCAAGTTCCCTCGGCACTGGATGATCAGGTGCAGGAAGTCTTGAAGGTGCGGCCGCCACTGCAATTTTGAATCCTGCTCCTATCCAGTCCTTTCGCTAACGATAATGATGCACGATGATGTGCTGCAGCTGATCTGCGATGCCGATCTGATCGCTCGCGACGTCGCCAAGATGAACATGGACTTGAAGCGGATGCCGCTCGGTGAGTCCTGTCTTCACCACTCACTTTGTACTCGCCTTCACCTCTCGCAACAGTCTTCTCATGCCTTTGCTATCATCAACAGGCCGACTGTCGAAAGTGCAGATTTCACGCGGGTATTCGCTGCTGCAGGAGTTGTCGTCAACGCTGCAGGAAATCGCCGAGCTGTCGAAGCAAGACGAAGATGTCAAGCAAGAGTCCAAGGGCCCTCCCACAGCAACTCGACGTAGTACTCGCACGCGCCGGTCCACGGCGTCCAAGTCTCCTCAGACCGCTTCCAAGATTCGCAAGCTCAAGGCGAGTTTGAAGACGCTCTCGAGCGAGTTCTACACGCTGATCCCGCACGACTTCGGACGGTCACTGCCTCCTCCTGTGGACTCAATGGACGAGGTCAAGCGCAAGATCGACCTACTCGAGGTGCTCTCGAACGTGGAGATCTCGCAGCAACTACAGCAAGAGAAGAAGCGCAACAACCGCGCAGCCGAGAGCGAGCGCGTCAACCCACTGGACGCGCAGTTCAAGCTGCTCAACGTGGCCATGGAGCCGCTGGCGGTCGCGACAGACGAGTACCGTGTGATTGAAAGGTACATTGTCAGTTCTTCGACTCTTTCCTGCCGTGTCCTCCTAAACGCGCGATCGGTGCTCCTGCAGATATGTCGAGACGACCCACGCGCCAACGCACATCCAGTACAAGCTCAAGTTGCACTCGGTCTTGAAGATTGCGCGGCCGGCCGAAGACAAGTTCAAGGCTGACTTTGAGGCGCTCGGGAACCATAAAGTGAGTCGAGTCGAGTCGTCTTTCACCTCGTCGGTGTCTGTTCTCACACCTCCTGTGCTCCTCGACCCCTCAGCTTCTATGGCACGGCTCTCGCCTCTCGAACGTCGTGGGAATTCTGTCCAAGGGACTCCGCGTGGCTCCGCCAGAGGCGCCAAACAACGGCTACATGTTCGGCAAAGGCGTGCGTTCACCATCAAGTGGATTTCGATGGTGCAGAGTCCTAACGCACGATGCCGCTCGTGATGCAGATCTACTTCGCCGACTCCGTGTCCAAGTCGGCCAACTACTGCTGGCCGACGCCCGAGAACCCAAGGGTGCGTTGACTCTCTCATTGACAGAGCCCTCGCCAGCACTGACACGACATGGCACTGCAGAGTGTGCTGCTGCTGGTCGAAGTCGCGCTTGGCAAGTCGTACCGCGCGCAGGAGGCCGAGGATCTGTCGTACTCGTTGCTGAAGGAGACGCACGGATGCGACAGCACCCACGGCGTCGGCCGCATGGCCGCACCGGAGGACGAGCACGTGACGACTTCAGATGGCGTCGTGGTCCCGATCGGCGAGTTCGAGCCCTCGGATGGTGACGGCTCGCTGCTCTACAACGAGTTTATCGTGTACCGAAGCGAGCAAGTGCGACTGCGCTACGTCGTCACCCTCGACTTCCTATTCGAGGACGCGGACGAGAGCGCCGAGTGATCGTCTCGAGGCGATGCGTGTGCCCAAGTGACGGTGTGCGATAGCGAAGAGGATCAACATGCAAGAGGGGACGAGCGCGAGTGCGTGTCGCCGCACCGCGCGGTCATCTGCTCCATCTTCTTCACTACCTGTATGTGCCATTGCTGCCAGGGACCAAGCTCAAGGGCTCGGTGCGATCCATCTACGCGTCCAGGCCACACTCCCCACTACCCAACTGCACACCTCCATCCTACGCTCCTCGTCCGCGCCGACACGAGCGGTGGCTAGCTCTCCTGGTACACCTGTGTGACTAAATAGGCGATCACGTCTTGCGCGTAGCGGCAGATGTCGTCGTCGCCGTCGAAGCTGCGCTGCAGCTCCTCGCGGCAAGCGGGCAGCGGCAGGCTGAAGAGCGGGATGACCTTGTCGGCGAGCTCCTGGTAGTGGCGGCAGACCTGCTTCTCGCCGCGGATGAAGAAGAGCGCCTGGATGCGGTTCGAGAACAGCGGGTACTTCTTGGAGGCCAGCAGCTCGTTGTCCTCCTCGATCGTCGTCTCGTACAGACTCAGCTGGTGCGTCATGAGCGTGCGCAGGTACTCGAGCGCGCGGATTTCGTTCTCGAACGAGATGGGCGGCGACGAGTGCGCCGGGCTCTTGCGCTTCATTGCCGAGAACTCCTCTTCCGTCGCCACGATGAGGCGCGCGAAGCTGAAGCCCTCGCGCGTGTTGGGGTCCGAGTGGGAGCAGCTCAGGCGCGCGTCCATCGTGTAGATGCCGCTCTCGTGCAGGTACGCGCGCTTGTCGTAGAAGAGCTGGCCGTCCGACGGCGACAGCTGCAGGTCCACCATGACCTCGTTCGGGTTGCGCCCGTCCTCCTCCGTGTTGTCCTCCACCGCGAAGCCGTAGTTGAGCAGGAACCGGTGGTTGCACTTCTTGCCGTACGAGTCGTACACCTGCGCACCCGTGCCGATCGTGCCCAGCGACGTGATGGTGAACGCGCCGATGCTCTGGTCGAACGTCCAGCTGGAAGCCGCCGCACCATCCAGTCCGTCCGTCAGTCGGTGAGTCCGTCACAACCAACACACACACACACACGCAGTCGACCCGCACCTCGTCTCGCGCGGGCGGTAGTGGTTGAGCATGTCGGCGAAGGGCACGAGCGCCGCCGTCTTGACGCCGTCGACCGTGAGCCCAAAGTTGCGGCTGCAGACGATCATGCGTGCCCAACTGAAGCGGTCGAGCGAGAAGCGCGAGAACGACGGGTCCACCTGCTCGGCACGTGACGGCGTGAGCCTCTGCCAACGAGTCGGGTCAGCGACCATCGGAGACGCGCGCGTACCCTGCAGATGACGTCGTAGTCCTTGCGGATGGCGGCCTTGCGCTCCTGGATCTGCTGGATGATGTACGACCCCTTGAGCCAGCTCAGCTCCTCCTCGGACCAGAAGATCGGCATGTTGCGCAGCGTCGAGGGCAGCGTGCTGTAGTAGCTCTTGAAGAAGGACGTGTCCATCTGTCCGGGCATCCATGCTCACGGTTAGTTGACCGTCTGTAGACGCGCCAGGGAGCACAAGGACGGACGTACGTGCTCCATGTCGGTGAGCAGGAACATCATGAGGAAGATGTGCTTGGGGGCCACAAAGTCAATGTTGTGCGCCAGCAGCTTCTGCCCGATCTCCGTCGCCTTGCCCATCTCGACCGTGATCAGGCACTGCTTGGGGATGACGAGGATGCGCTCGCCGGGCACGAGCACCTTGCGGCTGTGCACCCCGCGCACCTCTGGCGCGTACTCCTGCAGCGCCAGCTTCTTCGTGTCGGCGCCGCTCGCCTCGAGCCACTGGATCAGCTCTCGCCCGACCGCGTCGTCCGCCGCCACGGCCGGCGCCGCGGCTTCTTCTCGAGCGTCCGCGTCCGCTGCAGCGTCCGCCACGGCGCTGGCCCTGGCGGTGTCCGCGCCATTCATCGCCGGCTGCGGAGGCTGCTGCTGCGCTTCCTCGTCGACCATCGAGACGCGGGAGGGACTGGGGGGACCGGCGCGAAGAGGACAAGCGGCGGGGACCGGTGGGCGTCGACCGGCGGCCGTGATAGCGGCGCTAGGAGCGCGCAGGAGGGCGGAGGAGCGCGAGGCGGAGCGGCGGGCCGAATGACAGACGGACCGATGCGGATGCGGAGGCGAGGTGGTGGAGAACAACTCGCGCCGCTACGCGCGACCTTCGCGGGACCTTCGGATGGTGTTTGACCAGACAAAACCGCACGATGTGATTGGCTGAAAAGGCAATGTGAAGTGTACCCCGATTACTTCAAAGCGTAACCACTTCATTTCAGTAGATAAATCACAAATGAACTTGATCGAACACTGAATAGACTGAAACAAGAATGAAAACCATCCACCTCACTCACGAGCTCCTGATGACGATGACGTTCGTCGAGCACATGTCCATTCGCATTCCTCGTCTCGCTCGCGACCACCAAGCGCCTCCACCGCCGCCATGCCACCCACGCCCACTCCGTCCGCGTCCTCTGCGCCGTCTTCTCCGTCCGCGGCCGCGCTGGAGCTGCGCCACGTGCTGCTGTTCCACCGGCACGGAGACCGCACGCCCGTGCTGCTCGAGACCGGCGACAAGCTGCGCGTCACAGACGCCGAGAAGCAGCTATGGGCGTCCCGCGTCGCCTCGGACGCGCAGCTCGAGCGCCTAAGTCGCGTGGGCGTCGCCGTGGGTCGTGACGCGTCGCAGCCGCCCAACATCGCCAAGCGCCGCGGAGACGCGTGGCCGTGCGGCGCGCTCACGAGCAAGGGCGTCGAGCACATGACGCTCAAGGGCCGCGCGCTTCGCGAGCGCTACGGCCACCTAGTGTCACTGGACGCGGCGACCGACGCCGACGGACGCGTGGACGTCAACGGCCAGGTCTACGTGCTCTCGAGCAGCGTGCCGCGCACCATCGAGTCGGTGCAGTGCCTGCTCGACGGCTTCTTGAACGAGGAAGGCCAACCGCCCAAGGCCGCGCCCGTGTACGTGCACACGTTCGAGAAGAACGTGCTGGCGCCGGCGCACCCCATCCGTGTCTTCTTCGAGACCGAGAGCATGGTGAGCGCCGAGGTGGCCAAGCGCTCGGCCAGCGAGCGAGAGGAGACGGGCAAGCTGGCCGCGCAGCTCCGCGAGATCCTTGGGCTCCCGCAAGACCGAGTCGTGCCCTGGACGGCTGTCCGTGACGCTCTTACATGCCGTCAAGCCCACGGCCTGCCGCTGCCTGAGGGCCTCACGCCCGAGATGGTCGCGCAGGTGCACGCGTACGACGCCTGGCAGTGGCACGCGCTGTACTCGCAGCACGCCTTCTGCTTCGGCGCCTTCCAGGACGGCGTGCGCGAGGTGTACGAGCACTTCAAGAAGGTCGTGGGTGACGACGAAGGGGTGCAGCCCAAGCTCGCCTTCTTCTCGGCGCACGACAACTCGATCGTCGCGCTCGTGTGCGCGCTCGGGCTGCAGATCAACGGCCTGCTGCCAGAGTACGGAACCATCGTGGCGTTCGAGGTCTACCGTAACCCCTCCACGCGCGAGCACTTCATCAAGGCCATCTTCGACGGCAGCGAGGTCGTGTTCGCCGGGCACGAGAGTGACGTGCTGTGCCCGTTCTCGCACGTCGAGAAGCTCGCGCTCACGTTCCTCGAGGAGAAGGACGCCTGAAGGTGCTTACAAACAAGGGATATGGTCTTCATGTAGACGATATCGACACAAGATGAGAAGCAAGCGCGGTCATAAAAGGCGAGTTGACGCTCTCCGCTTGCGTTCAGTTGGTGATAGACGGCCACGTGCTGTGCACCACCACCGACGTGCGCGGCGTCCCATTCGTGGTCGTAGACGGCCGCTCGGAGCTCAAGACCGGCGCTTCTTCATGTCGATGGTCCGCGCTGTCATCTCTGCCTCGTATTGAGTTGTTCTTGGATGTCAGCGACAGCGAGTGCCAGTAGTCCGTGCCCTTGTACGTCGACGTCTTCCACCACGCATCCGGCTCCTCCTTCTCCTTTCTGGACGAGGCAGGCGCGGGCCCGTCCGCTTTGGCTGCAGGAGCTGCTTCCTTCCTCGCCGGCGCTCCCCACCACAGCGGCGGCTCTTGCCACCACGCGGATGGATCGCGTGGCGTAGCCGCTTTCGACTTGGTGGCGTCGCTTTCGTGCTGTCGCGATAGATCCTTGATCGAAGTGCTCCCAGTGCCTGAAGCCAAGAGGGAAGCCGCGGCGGCGGAGGCGAGGGCGTCGCTCTCTTCCTGCCGACGCGCCAGCAGCTCCATGTTGCGCGCCTCGATGGCCTTGCGCAGTGACTCGAAGCGCCAGAACTCGCTCTCGAGGTACAACTCGCGGAGCAGCTTGGGCTCCGATGGCAGGATACCGTCGCGCAGGAACCGCAGCACGTGCCGGAACAGCCACCTTCAGAGATCATGCAACTCGTCAGCAGTTGGGTTTGGCATCGATCCAGTCGACGAGGACGCACCAGTCGCGGTCGATACGGAAGCAGCCGCGCTCGTGAGTAGCGAGCGGCGAGTCGTCGTCGACAAGCGCCGCGAGCAGTGATCCCGGGTCCTTTGTTGCCACGGAGCGGGAGATCTCGAAGAGCTGGCCGCCAACATCCAACGCGACTCGCCGGCCGTCGTCCCGCGAACTCTTGGTCGGGAAGGCAGCCGTGCAGAACCAGTCGGACGCCAGCGACGCCGTGAAGCGCTCGCGCTCGGACTCGAGCAGCGCGTTCTGCAGCAGCAGCTTGCGTTTCTCGTGGCGGATGAACGCGCGCTGTTTGGCCAGCTGACTCAAGCAGGAGAGGACGGAAAGTCAGCGAAAGAGCTTGTTCGGTCGGCTATGGGATTGATCAGTGGCGTACGCGTTCGTGCTGGTGCTCAAGCTGCTGCTTCTTGGACGCGAGAACGGTCTGATGGAGCAGCAAGTGATCCTCATCTTCGTCCGAATGGTGCGAAGGAGCCTGTGAGGACCGTCGGTGCCACTGCTCACCGTCGTCATCACTGCTGTCGAGCCTGGCACTGGTAAGGCTCCTTCGGCTTCGACTGGCACTCAGCGGACGCAACAAGCCGCTGTCAGGCCTCACCGGCCGCGGTCCGTCGCTCGGATTCATCATTGTGGCAGGATGTGAGAGTTGAAGGAGCTCCTGCGAGGAGTGATGGAAACGATGAACCGTTTTGCCTCCGAGTGGATGAAGAGGTGGGGGAACACGTTGACCGTTGGGCGGTGGCTCAAGGGACGATCACACTCGAATGGGCGATTATTTCGGGAGATCTTGGCGACAAATGCAAATGAGAGAGTTCATATCGTTGCCTCGGAATGATAAAGTTGGCATGGCGGGAGGGGCACCTCCCGCGATCTCTGTCCGCTCACATGGCCAGCTGGACAGCAACCGCAGCGACTGTCACGAAGATCACGAGTCCGCTCTGAGCCACTGCCGCCGCCGATGACGATGATGATGACGACGACGACGATGAGCCTTCAGAGCAGACGCCGTCGGCCGCGACCGAGAGCGAGGCGTCGAGGCACTGCGCGTTCTCGAACAGGCACGAGTTGTCGTACGTGACGCCGTTCGAGCCGCACACCGGCACGTACTCCCGCGTGCACGCCGTGGAGCATTCGGAAGAAGATCCTGACGACGACGACGAATCACCGACATCGGCGTCGCCTCCGACACTCCCCGACGAGCTCGAGGACGCGCACTCGCCCGTGCTGACCTGCGTGATGCTGGCGTCCGTGCACTGAGCGAACTTGAGCTCGCAGCTGTTGCCGTACGTGACGCCGTCCGAGCCGCACACGGGGTCGTACACCTCCAGGCACGCAAACTCCTGCGCGCACGAGGAGCCGACGTCGTCCCCACCCGAAGCCGAGGCCTCCGCACTCCCTGCGCTCCCGCTGGCGCTGGCGCTCGGGCATTCACCGGTGGAGACGATCGAGAGCGAGTCGTCGCCCGACTGGCACTTGGCGTCGTCGAACTCGCACTCGTTGCCGTACGTCTGGCCGTCGGATCCGCACACGGGCGAGTAGATGGCGGTGCAGAAGCTCGGACATGTCGTCTGAGCACTTACAGCGGCCGCCGTGATGGCTGCCGCCGTCAAGAGGAGCGAAGACGTCGCCCGCATAAGCTCGCGGGTGTTCGGCGACGGGGAAATGGGCAAGTGAGTCGCACCCATCGGCGGAACTTTCAGATCCGTCGGATGGAAATCACTTGAGTAAAGTATGAGAGGACGCGGTCTATGTACCCAGAATGAGCAAATTAAAAATATGCGACAGGATATTCGACAGATTGGAAAATTTGATGCAGATGACAGAACGAGGTACATTGCAGGTATGATGCACGGGACAGAATTATTCAATGATACCTTGTTTCAGCACAGGGTCATTATCAGATGACGACTTGCTGGGCAGCTGCAATGCTTGTCAATCATGATCGCGAACGGGAGGTGTGAACCGCACACAGCGCAACAACGCTTAACACATGCTCGGCGTCGGTGGCTTGGTGTCAGACGAAGAGTCGTCGTTGCCATCGTTGCCATCATTGCCGTCGTTGCTGTCGGAGTCATTGCTTTCACTTCCGCACGCACCAGTGCTCACCAACGAGATGGTTGGGTCTGAGCACTTAGCGACGTTGAACTCACACTCGTTGCTGTACGTGACGCCGTCCGAGCCGCACACGGGCGACAGGAGAGCCGGACAGGTAGTCTCGCAACCACTCGGACATTCACCGCTTGACACCACGACCAGCGAGGCGTTACCCGACTGACACTTGGCGACGTTGAACTCACACTCGTTGCTGTACGTGACGCCGTCCGAGCCGCACACGGGCGATAAGAGAGCCGGACAGGTGGCCTTGCAATCTGCGTTCGAGACTGCGGTCATCGCGGCAAACACTACCAGGATCATCGATGGCGCCGTCCTCATCATCGAAGAAGCCGGAAACAGTCTCTGTGCCAGTCTGTTGAGTCGGAGAGCGAAAGAGGAAATGACCAAGTCGCATGAGAGGGCACGAGCAATGACAGGTTAAAGCGACCCTCCTCCATCGATCGAACCGCTTGTGCCCGCAATGCAAAACCCTCCTCATCCAGATAGTGTCCGCCATGTGGGAGTCATCGAAGAGCGTCGCACTCAGGTCAAGGACGGATTGGCGTAACTCATGGCATGCACACTGTCTAGCACCTTCTGATGGCATTGCCCACTTGAAGTTGCTACAGTTGCGCTAGTGGTGCAGCGGCCACGTGGAGATCCCACGAGCAGCCGTCCGAGTCGCACACCGGACAGTACTTCGCTTGAGTGCAGTTCACAGAGCACCACAGAATCCAATGAAGCAGGGGAGCTTCCCGGGAAGTGGAGCCTTGATTTTCAGTAGCCTGTTGATGGCGATCGAGCAACTTGTAGCACATCAGATCACCTTGAACTACAAGGCGCCAAAGATATGAACACGAAATGTCCAAGTCGGTGCCTATCAGCGCAGAAGACCTCCAAACCTGCTGCTCAACTCCAGGTCGACATTGAAATCGCACGGTTTCTTGGAGGCGATCGAGACAAAGCGAGCTGTCGTCCGGCACTTGGCACTCCAGTTGCGAACTCCAGTGCCAAATCACGCCACTGAGAATTCACGAACGAACAGCGAGACGTTCTAAAAGCGGATGAATCGAATTTGGCATCGATTTGCGGTGCAATTCCTGGCAGTGCCTCTGATACTTGTCAAGCTCGTGATTGGCTCGACATCAGTGTCTGAACTGCTTTCCAGCTGGTTCCAAGCCCCGGGGTCGTCGACCATGGTCGTTGGGCTCCACAATCAGCATTGTTGACATCGTTGCCGAGTGCGAAGCCTCTCTTCTCTCCAAATCCGAGTCAGACTTCCGTGTCACTCTCGTCCTCGAAGCTGGCGATGAGTCGCCGTCGCGCGGCGGTGCTGTTCCTGCTGCAAGCTCCTGTGCCGTGGCTCGTCGTGCTGTCGACATGGCTCCACTCTTGGGACGTCATTTACCTCGAGTCACTTCCAGTTACCAGCTTCAATGCCACTGAGGACCATATCACGAGCGTTCGACTGTCACCCGACGGTCTATGCCTCGACCAAGAGGATGGGAACGCATCGTGCCAGTCGTTCATTGACATTCTGTTCGACACGACGCTCACCAGCCATCGCACTCGACGTCATCACCACCCCACGGACCTGACAACACACGAACCATTTGATGTCGCAGCGACGATCGATGCGGTTGCGGATGCTGGCGCTCGAGAGCTGGATCAAGTGTTGTCCAGTTGGTGCCGACCACAAGGATCAACAGTCGACGAAGTCTCACTTCTGACACAGGGGGCGGAGAGTGCCGTGTGTCTCGCGCTGGTCGAGACGTGCCTGTTCTCGCTCGCGCTTTGGACCACGTTTGCGTCGGTATCTGCGTTGATGGCGTCGGCTTCGGTGCTCACGCGGAAGACGGTGGCAGCCGCGGACTCGACATGTGCCGTGTTCTGCAGCTACGCAAATGCTCTGCTCGGTATCGTTGTGATTGTGCTGTGGTGGAGCTACAGAAGCTTCATGGTGGATGTCGAGCTGCTGTCGTCAATGTCTCTATCGTGGCGGTTCGGCGGTTCGTTCTACGCGGTGTGCGGGGCACTGGTTCTGTCACTTGTGAGCCTGAGGATACACACGAAGGCGTTCTCCCCCAACTACGCGCAGCTCCACGCGCTTCCTCCTGCGAACTCACGAGGCGATCAAGCGCCTCAAGCATGCCGTCGACCGCAGAATCCACTGGATTGCCCCGCCAACTACGTCGTTTAGAGTTGTAGACATGTTCATTATCGGTGAGTGTCGTCCAACAAAGGAATCTCTATCGCGTTTGACACGGATCGTTTGCAACGACACTGCAACTCGCACTGGGACGCTTTCTACGCACAACTACCAGCCAACGCGTCAGTACGTCTCGGCCATGATGTTGACGATGAGCGCCGTCCAGCCCGAGAACGGGTGGCACCGCTGGCCCCGTCCGTAGCGCTCGCGATGGTGAATGTCGCCGCTGTACTGCTCCCAGAGGTACCCCGTGCGCTCGAACTCGCTGAAAATGTTGGCGATCACGTTGCTTCGCAGCTGATCGTACGCGGCGCGGAACTCCTCGCGGAACGGACTACCCACATCGGGCTGCGCGTAGTGGTGCAGTGCGTCGAGCGCGAGGTAGTTGATGTTCATCCAGATCGACCCGCGCCAGTACGGGTTGTCGCCCGGCGCGTTCTCACGCTCGTAGAACGAGTCGAGCGTCGACATGGAGCGCAGACCATATGGGGACCACAGGTGGCTCGGATCCAAGATCTGTCCGCGCAAGAGCGCGATCAAGCGCGGCGAGTCCGGTGGCAGCAACTTGAGTAGCAGCGGGAAGATACTCACGTACCCAACGTGCTTCACTGGCTGGAGCTTGGTCTGTTAGCCATGTACAGAGCGGTCAGATCCTGCATTTGCAAACGCATTCACAACATTTGCAGCACGTACCGTCCCAGGAATGAACACCTCCTTGCGCTGAAGCCCACCATGACCGTCGCCCAGCGGAAACATGTACTGCGGGTGGCTTGCTGGGCATCGAGCTCGCTGGCGCTGGACGTCATTGACTGGAGCCGTCGCGTCCACGGCGCGTCCCTGAGCGTCCCGACAGCGAATAACCACCTGCGAGACGATGCTGCCATCCGCACTATGCTCGCCGACGTCAAAGTACGACTGCAATTGCTCGTCCCAGTGATACCGGTCCAGTCCGCGCGCGTACCGCTCCCGCTCCTGCTCGAACGCGGCAGCCTTGTCCGGGAATCCACTCATCTTTGCCAGCCGCGCCATGATCTCACTGGACTTGACCATCCAGGAGAGCAGGTCAACGTGCATCTCCCTCGCGCTGGGGCGAGATGCGCGCGGGTAGTCGTCTAGACCCGAGGACAACGTGTTCGCGATGAGTTTCCCGTCGTTGGGGTTCCTCCCTCGCCACCGCATACTCGCCGCTTGGTTGTCCTCGTGCGGACCCCGCTGAGTCGTCACGAACCAGTCGTACCACCGCTCGAGGAACGGGAAAATGAGTCGCACGTACTCGATCAGCTCTGCCTCGTGCTGCTCGTCGTTGGCGTTCTCTTTTAGCCCATACTGAACGATCTTCTCCACAGCAAGCAGGAGCGTCGGAGGGTTCGCGTGCTCGACATGCTGGACGAGGAATTCGGCCGGCACACGGCGGCGAGCCGTCTCTCCGAGGATCTGCTCACGCGCAATGTAGCCGTCATCCTCCATAACGTTAAGCCAGTGGGCGACAATGTCCTGTGTCAGTCGGTAGTCGAACGGAGCGATGCCGAGCTGGTGGAAGCCTTCGTCCCAGAGGAATCCGCGCGGGAAGAACGAGCGTGATGGCACTGCCGTGAACAGTGGCTTGACAGGGGACTCTGCTACCTCTGACGGCTTCTCTGGGTCATGCTGCACCAGCGAGCTGCCGTAGAAGAACCCGATGCCACCGATCAAATTGCCGAACGCCGCCTGCGCGAAGCGAACGTGGCTGTCGTTAAAGTGTAGAGCCGAATGCTCTTCAGACGCTTTACTAGGGTCGTGGAAGCGCTTCGAGGATAGCTGGAACGTGTCTTCAAACTTGCTTTCAAACGCCTTGGCGCGGCTTGCGAGCGTCCTCGTCACAAGTTCGTGCAGCTCAGACGCCACTGGCAGCTTCTTGGCTTCGTCACCTTCATTCAAGACCACGTCCAGGACCACATCCCCTTCCTGGAAAGCGCTCCCCTCCGCGATTTGGACGATCGCTTGCACGACCACGAGCGTGCTTCCCTCCTCGATCGAGTCATCCAGCACGATCTCGCGGTCCAGCGTGGGCTTACCATCGTCCGTAAAGATCTTTGCCGCGCGTGCGACCAGCTTCTCCTTGACGTTGAGCACAGTCGCGTCCTTGACACCGGCGTAATGCAGCGCCACGGACGAGATCGCCGCCTTGCTGGTCCGCAGCTGGACGTCCAATTGGAAGTCCAGCGGCGCCGACGCTACCCACGGAGCATCAGATCCTTCTTCATCGTCGTCGACATCCGGCGCGCTACTTGCAACGGCCATACGCGAGCACAGCGTCGCGCCGTCTTCATCAGAGGCGCATGGCTGCGAGGAAGGCTCGACCGTCACCTCAAGCAGATCCTTGAGCACCTCGCGGCACGGGTGGTCCACGCGCTCGTCGCCGCACCCCAAGTCCACGAAGAAGAAGAGCGACAGCTTGGTGGCTTCGATCTCCCCTCGCCGCTTCATCCTGTCGTCCTTCGGCTCGAGATGCGACGCCAGCACTCGCGCCGCCCACCCGTCGACGCGCTCATCGCTCGTCTCGCCCGCTTCCAGCCGCGCGAACTGCGTGCGCAGCGCCACGCGGTTGTGCTGGTCTTCCACGCGCTGGTCACCGAACGCACGGCCGTCGTGCTGCCGCCATCCGTACGTCTGCAGTCGGTCCTCCTGCCGGCACTCGTACCGCAGCTGCGCCACGTCCTCGTGCTGCGACGTCCACAGCAGCCCGGCCGACACGGACGCAGGGAACGACCGCGAGCGCAGGCCGAAGTACAGTCCCGAGCGGTACATCCCCCAGCGCAGACGCCGCGCCGAGTTGGACGCTGTGAAGGCCGCGAGCGCCGCGCGGTCCAGCGGCTCCTGCTGCTCCAGCGCCACCCTCTGCGTGATGCTGCGCGGCGTGGAGGACGCGGCGGGGGGCGGCGGGGACTCCGCCGCCGGCTGGAACAGCGAGAGTAGCAGCGGGTGGTTGGGGACCAGCAGTGCGAGCAGCAGCGCCAGCAGCGCCACACCCAGCGCCGAGCGGAGACCGACGCCCGCCATGGTCACGGGATTCTTGGGATGAAGGTCTCCACGTCACCAACTGCAGCACAGTACAGTGGGTATCGAAATTCGGTTATAATTACGATTTGTTTGTTGACGACGTCCGATGTCTGTCTGTCAATCAATGCACTCGACGGGTGAATCGCATGGCGTTGGGAAACATGTGCGCCGAGGCTGGTGGCGAACCAGTTGGTGGTCAATAGGTGCACTTCCTCGGAATGCAAGTGCTTGGACCCGTTTTGGGCCGAGCAAGGTCTGAAGACGGTATCGGACTGGGCTGGCAGCAGATTGGACGTGGGGACGAGACCACATGGTTGGTCTGGCGAAAGAGAGGACAGACACGGTGGCCCCACGCACGCAGAGCCTTTATCAAACGTCACTCCAAGTAACACGCTCCGCAGCGCATTGCAACAACCGCAAGAACGACGACCCTCGACAGCGTTCCAGTCGAGACTCGGAAGCAGCAGGGTAAGGCCAACTCCGCCCGACCAGCAACTCGACGCGTGACATGATCGCTTTTCGAGAGTACTGGTGCTTCGGTGCCACCGCAATGGTCCTCGCGGCTCGGCTCTCTGTTGCGTCCTCGGCTTCGCTGCCGTCCGCGACCGACTCGTCGTTCCAGTTCGACGGAACCAACTCGGACCTGGCGCAGCAGTTTTATCGACGCTTCGTTGCCGGCGACGAGGTTGACCAGATCGATATTGATGACGAGAACCTGCCGTCGAGCGTATCCAATCGGCTATCGAGTGCCGGCGTTGACAGCTTCGTCCTGCTGCCGGGGCTCGTTCAGCGCGCTCTTCTATGGGACTCCGGCTTCGCGATCGCTCCTGACGGCACATTCAAGCAAATCTACCCGCTCGGCGGCCGATCCATGGAGGATTTGGCAGTGTCGCTCGACGGCTTCACTGATGCTGGCTGCACGCCGCTCGAATGCGAACAGACCGACGGCACGACGGCGTACAGAAACAATGTCTGCACCGGCGATGACATGCTGACCGTGGCTCGCTGCGTTGTCGAAGATGGTGACCCGACTCTGAACTCAGGCATGGCCATGTGGTCCACCGGCGGCAACGCCTCCATGATCCCGGAGATGCAGCTATTGGCGCATGCATGGAGTGTTGAGGATGTGTCATACCTTGTGTATGCGATCCACACACTACCAACGTCAGAGGAGCCGATGTATGGGTCGTGCCCAAGCGGTGGGTTCAGCTCAGTCAACGTTCCGTGTCACCCGTTGAGCGTATACACAGGCTCTTCGACACTGGTGGAGCCGCAGCCCACAACATGGGTGACCGAGTGGCTGCAGCAGTTCCAGACTTCGTCTGCTAGCGCATCGACAGCCGACACATCCACCAACAGCGGGAGCGGGTCGTTTGAGTTCGACGGTACGAACTCGGACATCGCTCGCCAGCTCTACA
>JAADYB010000109.1:0-41403 GCA_023338075.1 Phytopythium litorale
ACGCTCGTGGGCGAGGTTCCTGGGCTCACGTACACACAGGTTTTGTTCCTGGCCGACTTGCTGGACGACGGCAAGGGCAGCCGTCGTCGGTACGATCCACAGAGCGCTGCGGCGATCGCCCAGGAGCAGGAGGACGAGGAGCTGACGTTCTGTCCGACAATCGACAAGAACTCTCGCGCGATCGCGACCAAGCACGGGCGAGCCGACCGCGCCAAGGTCTTCCTGGCGCTCAATCAGTACTACGAGCACTACAAGAAGAAGCGCGAACAAGTGGAGAAGCAGCGGCGGCGCGAGTTCGACAAGGCGCACCCGTTCCAGCCGACGCTAGTGACCAAGCGGCAGGAGAGAGTACGCGCCGCCGAGGGGTTCTACGAGAGGATCGCACAGCTGGAGGAGGCGCAGAGGGGTCCGCCAGCGCCAACCGGTCCCGCCCTGCCGACTGCGCTCTCGAACGCGAGGCCGAGCGTCCGCCGCATCGACAGCGATGACCCGCCGCTGATTGCTGCCCCGCGCTCCAGCCACCAGTCCGACAGCGGTTTCAGAGATCGTGCCAATTCGAGCAGCAGTACCAGACGTGATACCGGCGAAGAAGACGACGCGGAGCTGACGACGCGGGTGTTGGCGGCGCTCGACGAGGCGCACTCCGCCACCGCGGACGCCGGCGCCGCCAGCACGAGCGCGAGCCTCGCCAAGCTCAGCGCGCTCGTTCGCGAAGGTGTCGTGCTTCCCTCGCACTGAACCATCGCGTTAGTTTCCACGTTAACGCTCCAAGGAGGCTACACAATCGAACCTCATGCTCCTTCAAGCTGCATTTCCAGCAGCTCCACACCTCTCGCTTCAACATGGCTACACAAATCGACGTGCGGTTACTAAATCTAACTGATGCGTTCCTATCCGCACGTCGCGCGATGGCAGTGTCGACCTGTCGGGTTTCTCTTGGTTTCAGTATGCTTCTCGCGCGGCTCCCCCCGCAAATGAGCGAAGTGCATCCATTGCGCGCGACCATGAGCCGGCCGCCGACGCTCGTGCTGTACACGCTCGTGGGCGAGGAGCCCGAGTGCGTGGAGGACGGCAAGCGCCAGCCGGACGCCAACTGGAACGCGTTCGCGCTGCCTCCGCGCGCGAACGGCGGCGGCGGCGTGACACTTGCGGACGTGCAGCGCGCCTTCCCGCTGGGCGACCGCTTCCACTTCTCCTTCCGCTGCGCCTCGGGCGCCTTCCTGGACCTGACCAACCCGCGCGCTGCCGTGCCGTACTGGGACGGCAAGATCCTCGCACGCGTCACGCCTCTCGGTGCGTGTTCGCGGCGTCCGTCCGGGCTTGTGACTGGTCGCTGACTCGCGATCGTTTGTCATAGAGGAGGCGCCAGTGGTCGAGGTCGTCGGCCGGCAGTATCAGCCGCAGCAGCACGACGAGCCGGTCGCCGTGGAGGAGGAGGCGCCGCCGCTGCCGCGCCATGTGGGCGAGCGGCCGCGGCACCACAGCGACTACCTTGAGTTCGAGTCGACGTGCGAGTCGATGGGTAGGGTGGTCTTGGTGAGAAGACCTGCACAAGTGGCGGCGCTGACGAGGCGGTGGCGCTGTCTGCAGATGAAGAAGCACCGGACGACCCGGTCATCCGAGGCGAGGCGCGAGAGTGGGAAGACGCGGAGCATCGCAGCTACCAGCAGCAGCAGGGCGGGCCTGCTCCAAGGGTGGCGCGCAGCTCTCGCCGCGGAGAGGACCGGCGGTACGACGGAGGCGCCTCCGTCGGGGACAGCAGCGGCGCTGGTCGCGGACCGGACTGGTCGGACGCCGGCAAGGACGCCCAGGCATTCCTGCGCAAGCAGACGGAGCAGGCGTACGACTTTGCCAAGAAGATCTCTATCGAGGACGCCAAGAAGGGGGCGACCGAGACCGCCAAGAAGGCCAAGAAGTGGGGCGGGTCGCTGCTGTCGTCCATCAGCGCGTCCATCACAAGCGCTGCCAGTGCCGTCAAGGTGCGTGGCTTCAACGCTCTGGCGTGGGGCATGTGGATGTTGATCGCTTGTGTGCAACTGGTACTGCAGAGCGACACGATCCAAGTGGGCGGCATCACCGTGAACGTGGTGCGTCCGATCGCGGAGGGAGCGTACGCGCAGGTGCTGCTAGTGCGTTCGGGCGGGTCGAGCGAAATGTTCGCCCTCAAGCGCGTCATCTGTCAGTCGCAAGAGGTTCACAAGGACGTTCAGACGGAGCTCCAAGTGTTACAGGTGCGGCGTGCCGTTTGCTGCACGTTGCTCCTCCATCCTAATGCCACAAGTCGCTAATCCCTCTGCACTTCCAGGCTGTCAAGCACAACAACGTGATGCCGCTGCTCGAGTTCGCCGAGGCTCGCCAACAGAACCTGGAGGTGCCTGCTGTGTTTGAGATGCTGCTAACGCCTCCAACTCCACGACCCTGACTGCTCGTGATCATGTTGCGCAGTTCTACTTCCTGTTCCCGTACTTTGAGCGCGGGTCGCTCTGGGACGCGATCGAGGCGGCGCGCAACTCGTCCTCGCCGCTGTGGCCGTTCACGCAGCACGCAGCGCTGCACCTGTTCCACGGCATCTGCTCGGGACTGCTGGCGCTCCACCGCGCCGGGTTCTGCCACCGCGATCTCAAGCCGCACAACGTGATGCTCACGTCGACGTCGCCGGGCGAGGATCTGCTGCAGTACGTGCCCGTGCTGTGCGACTTTGGCAGCTGCACGGGCCTCCGCGTCGAGATCCGGTCGCGCGCCAACTCGCTGGACGTGCAGGACGAGGCCAGTCGCAAGAGCTCGGCGCCGTACAGAGCGCCAGAGCTCTTTGAGCCGACGATCGACACGGCCATCGACGGCCAGTCGGACGTCTGGTCGCTCGGCTGCATCCTGTACGTATTGCTGCCGCGTGAATGCTGGTTTGCGCTCGTGGTCATGCTCACCGGTCGCTGCGGCTGCTTCAGGTACGCCATGGCGTTCGGATCGAGTCCTTTCGAGCACCCACGCGAGGTACGAGTGCTGTCGTTTCCCTTCGTCACGTGGCGAAGCCTAACGTCTCGTTCTCGTGCTGTGTGAAGGGCTTCATGAAGCTCGCGTGCATGAACGGCCGCGTCTCCTTCCCGCCCGGTAGGCTGTTGGTCTGCGCGCTTATGGCTGCTGCTGCTCGTCGCTCACTCTCCGAGTCTGCGCGTCGCCCACAGAGCAAAACGGGATGGTCCGGCACCGCGGCACGCAGTTCACGACCGAGTTCTGCGACTTCATCCGCGACATGCTGCACACCAACCCGGAGGAGCGTCCGTCCGTGCTGGACGCGCTCGAGTTCGCGGAGGAGCTGCTGCAGGACGAGCTGCGGCGGTAAGCGCGCGCTCAAGCAGTCTCCAACGACGCCTATGATCGCACGGGGCGAAGCGAGTATATTGACTTGAATAGCATGAGGAGGCAGTCCGCTTGCGTCCCTGGTCTCCTCGTGGCTTGGACACAGTGGCTTGTAGGTGCCAGGCAGCAAAACTCTCGGCGTCTAGACCACCGACGCGATCGCGACGACGGTCAGGGCGGACAGCGCGACCGACGCCGCGGCAGTCGTCGCCGACGAGTCCGTGGGCGTCGGCGTCGGCGTTGGCGTGGCGGTGCTCGGACTGGGCGTGACGCCCACTGGCGCGAAGGCGGACGAGCTGTCCGAGGACGAGACGTTCCAGGACGTGGCCGGGTCCGAGTCGCCGGCGTCGGCCGTTCCGCTGGCGGACGCGTCGGAGGAGGCGCCAACCGTGAGCGAGCCGCTGTACGAACTGGCGGTGATGTTGACGGGCGTGATGCCGCAGTTCTCGAGCAGCAGCTCGCACTGGTACTGGATCGGCCAGTCCTTGTAGCGGCACTGCGGCAGCGTGCTGTAGAGCACCTCGAGCGCGGCCTCGCAGGCCGTGGTGCAGAGCGTCAGCGGGTCGCTCACGGTCACCATCTCGCTCACGCCGAGCTCCTCCTGGCACTGCAGCTTGCGCGCGTTGTTGGTCATGATGTCGGCCACCTCGATCAGCTCGTCCTGGTCGCACAGCGGGATGTCGGCGAACAGCGACGACGAGCCCGACGACGACTCCAGCGACGTGGAGGAGGACGAGGACGCGGCGTCCGCCAGCGCGAGCGCCGCCGCCGCCGCCACCGCCATCATGGAGACCGTGACGCGAGCCATTGCGATACACTTGGCGTTTGTATGGAGCGAGGCGAGCTGTTCAGCGCGAGGAACTTTCGGAAGTGAGCATACTGAAGCCAGGTGTGGCGGAGGCCCAGTGGGTTCAAACCCCGTTCGACTTGAGGTTTGTAAGGGAGGACGAGCGTCGCTTGTTCAAATCATTTCTGGGATGTCGATGACCGGCGTTTGACACACCCGTCGAGGCTCCTCTCGTTATGGCCGGCTCGTGGTGGCGAGCTTGGCTGGCAGGTCCGTGGAGGCGCTGCATGCTCAATGTCGGCGTCACAGCCGTCGCACGACCTGTCTTCGACGCGCTCGTGTGTCGTCTCATGCTCGCACCAAGACGTCATTGGATCGCCATGAGGCACAGCATGAGCTCTGGCGATGCGCGTGAGCACTCGCGTGGACTCCACAAGTCTGCATTGCAGTGCTTGGCGCAGGCGGCGACACGCTGGACCCGAGCGCGTCGGTGTTCGAGGACGACAAGTGGGACCACGCCTCCTGGATTAGGAGATGGCAGCATTGAGCACTGGCAATCTGCAGCAAGCCGCGAGTCCAGGATCACTTCGCCAAGGAGAGTCGTGATGTCAGCACTGTACATTACTGTTGACCTGCGTGCAGAACATCGAGCGCAGCGCAGACGCTCACGGTGCATTGCGATACGCATTCGCTTCTATGACGACGGCCAGTGAATGCGCCTCAGTACCCACAGTCCGTTGGGTGTGCAATGGTGGCTAGGAACCGTCGGCTGACATGCCGAACACGCGCCGGAGCGCCGGGATCTCGCTGGCGTCGAAGACGAGCGGCACGGCAGCCTGAGCGAGCGCCTGCAGGCGGTCTTCGGAGAGAGAGAACGCCTTGGCCGCGCGCTCGTACTCAATCGATAGCGTCGTGTCCAGCACGCCGTGGTCGTCCGTCGAGATGCAGAGCGGGTACGCGGCGGAGGGGTTGTTCGGAGCGGAGATCTCGCCCGTGAGCAGCCTGCGGTGCGGGTGCGAGGCGAAGCCGCACGCGCACAGCGGCGAGTCGCCGTCCTCCTTCTCGCAGCAACGGTCGGTCCGGTAGCGAGCGAGCGTGCACACGTTCGAGGTGAGGCAGACCTCGACGGGCATGCCCTGCTTGACCATCCGGTCGTACAGCGTCTCAGACAAGCAGCAGGCATGGCCGACGCGGTCTGGGTGGAAATCCAAGATGCGCGTGGCCTCGGCGTCGTCAAAGTGCTCGGCGAAGTGCACCGTGAGCTTGAGCCCGGCGGCGCGCGCGCGCTCGAGCACCGGCTCGAAGCGGTGGAACTCGGACTCGGGCCGCTCCGAGTGTCCGCTCAGGTCGATGCCGACCACATAGCGGCAGCCGCGGTTGAACTTCCAGTCGATGGCGAGCGCCACCGTCTCCTCCGCGACCTCCACCGGCTGGTTGCGGTTGATGCTGAGGATGAGGCGCACCTGGATGTCGAGGTCGCTGCGCGCGTGGCACTCGTCCAGCGCCGCGACCACCTCGGCGACGTAGTCCTGGCGACCGAGTCCGTCGCGTTCGAGCGCCCGAGGGGTCGACCGCAGCTCAAGGTAGCGTACGTTCTCAGCCGCGAAGTCCTCGACGGCCTCGATGACGATACGGCGCAGCGTGCGGCGGCTGACGACGACCTGGTGGATCAGGTCGAACATCTCGAAGCACTGGTCCATGCTCCGGCCGGTCGGCAGTCGTCGAGGCGCCGCCCCCGTCCGCCGCGCGTCCTCGACCAGAAGCTCGGACAGTGTCGACGGACGGATGCACCCGTGGATGTGCGCGTGCAGCTCCACCTTGGGCAGCGCGCGGCATAGCGCCGTCAGCGCGGGCGTCTCGGCGGCGGCGGCGGCGGCGGCGGCGGCGGCATCGCGCGCGTCGTCGCCCATGCTTGTCAAAGTGTGCGTGGCGAGTCTGGCGCGCGCTACATTTAGAAATGGGTGGATGAATGAGGTAGAGCGATCCAGACATCGTTTCATATGGTCATGTGGAACCATACTGAGTCGAAGAGAATAATATGACGGGACGCGCACCTGCGAGTGCACGCGGTCTGACTGAACAGTCAAACCTGCCGATAAGCCGATCCAAACTATATCCAAAAATGGAAATATTGGAGCTAGACAAAGGTGAACTTTGTTGTAAGATAATCAATTGTGAAATATTCATGATATTATCTATTATAGGTTATGCAAAGATAGTGTCGGTGGGGGGAGCAGACGGGCCAGAAATCGAAGTTCTCTCATGTCCAATACCGCTAATTTTAAATGTGCTCCAGCTTTGAGGGTACAAATGCAATTGTAGAGGCAGCCGGAGCGGTTTGGTAATTTTGTATAGAAATCAGATCCTGAAAAACGGAAAGTCACCTTTCACGCAGCGCAGAGGTTGCTACGCCCAACTTTGATGAGAAACCTTACTTTTGTACCGAATACTAGCCGGTTTTACCTCCAATCACGCATATGTAGGTACGAACGTTCCAAATACATGTGTAGTCGAACATTATAAAATCGAGAGAGGTTATTCAGAGCGGGAGAGCAAAATTTGGTTACCAAATATATCTAGGCTAAATAACCTACATTCTGAATTGATAGCCCACATCGCAAACGATATGCGTTGATGTTTCCTTAAAATGACATCAGAACTCGACAGGAATAGGCAAACAGATAACTGCTCGATCCAGAACGCCTATATTGCCGAAACGAGCGCGTCCGCCCTCACCTCATGGTCAGCCATTCTCGCTTTTTCTATCCAGCAAGCAAGTCAAGCCCCCCGCCTCTGCCCCGCCCCGACGCCATGATCGACCACTTCGTCGTCTTCACCAAGACGGGCACGGTGCTCTGGTCCCGCACGCTCTGCAAGCTGTCGGGCGACCCGGTGGACACGCTCATCAACCGCGTGCTGATGGAGGACCGCGCGGGCGAGCGCAGCTTCATCTCGGACGCTTACGCCATGCAGTGGGTCTTCGAGAACAAGCTCGACCTCGTCTTCGTCGTCGTCTACCAGAAGATCCTGCAGCTGCTCTACATCGAGGAGCTACTGGACATCGTCAAGAGGGTGCGTATCGCGC
Organism: Phytopythium litorale; assembly: GCA_023338075.1. Classification (NCBI taxonomy): domain Eukaryota; phylum Oomycota; class Peronosporomycetes; order Pythiales; family Pythiaceae; genus Phytopythium; species Phytopythium litorale. Next base: position 7,230 of record JAADYB010000109.1, read on the forward strand.
TGCTGCCAGTGGTGGAGGGGCCGGGGCAGCCGACTGACCTTCCGTCCGTGTGGGAATGAATGCTGCAGGACTTCATCGCCGTGTTCCCGGACCAGATCGCCAGCAAGACGCCCGTCAAGTACGACGACAAGTTCACCAAGATCCTCAAGGCGACGGAGCTCAAGTTTGCCGAGAAGCAGACGCGCTCGGGCCCGCGGGTGCGCTTGCTTGCCTCTCTTGCGGTGGTGTGGATGCTTTGCAACGACTCACCTCTATGTGTTGCAACTGCTGCGGACAGGCGTTCAACGCGTCCAAGAAGTCGAAAGGAACGTCTGCGGGCAGCGCGAGCAAGTCCACGTCGTCGCGCTCCAAGACGACCGAGGTTCGACTGAGCGCCTGCCCACGACAGCAGTCGCCTGTTGCTAATGCTGCGTTCACTGTCCGCTGCAGTCGATCCAGGAATCGAATGATGAGGGTAATGAATCGCCTGGCTCGGACGACAAGCTGGCCGAGCTGGAGAGCGAGGTGGCGCTGCGGACGTCCAAGGGCCGCACGATGCGCACGGGTCCGTCCAAGAAGAAGACCAAGAAGGCGGACAAGGGGGAGCCCAAGAAGGGCAAGAAGATGACCAAGTGGGAGGACTCGAAGCTTTCGAAGAAGGAGATCGAAGAGCTGGACCGGTCCAAGGAGGTGCGCAGCGGTTGGGTTCATGACGATGATCATCTGGAAATCAGCGATCTAACCTATCGTGTGTGCGAAATGCCAGTTCACTGCGGATGAAGAGGAAGCGCACCTTCGTGAAAAGCGCGAGGCTTTCATCGGCGTACGTTGGCTCCCGTTCGTCTTGTCCGGAAGGATGGAGCTGACACGAAGTGCGTTTGATGGGACTATAGGAGGAGGAGGAGAGCGACGACGAGAATTTCTCGGACACGGACGACGAGTCCGCTGCGTCGTCGGGTACCGAGTCGGACGCTAGCGAGAGCGGGTGGAGCTTCACAAGCACTCGCCTCGGTAGTTTCTTGACGGCGGTGTCGGGCAACAAGGTAGGAAAAGTGTGGATACGCATGATCATGGCGAAATGGCGACTGACATACGCCCTTGCATGAGCACAGATCCTCGCACGCGAAGACTTGGAGCCTGTCATCACGCCGATGCACCAAATGGTTCGTCAGCGTCCGCTGATGGGATGCGATCGGACTTGGTCTAACAACATGCACTGCTGAAATGACAGCTGATCAGCAAGAACGTCGCATCGGAGGTTGCTGATGAGCTCTGCGAGTCGGTTGTGACCACGCTTGTGGGCCAGCGCCTTGAGAGCTTCACCCGCATCGCGACTGTGGTGCGCAAGGCGCTCGAGGCGGCGCTGCTCCGCATCCTGACGCCCAAGAAGTCGACCGACGTGTTGCGCGAGATCCTGGACGCGAAGGCTGCTGGTCGTGCGTACAGCATCGTGTTTGTCGGTGTCAACGGTGTGGGCAAGTCCACCAGCCTGTCCAAGGTGTGCTACTACCTCAAGTCGAAGGGCGTCAACGTGATGATCGCCGCGTGCGACACGTTCCGCTCAGGCGCTGTGGAGCAGCTGAACCAGCACGCCAAGGTCTTGGACGTCCCGCTCTTCGAGAAGGGTACGCTGGTCTGAGGGCGTGTACGCATGCGGAAGTGTTGATGCTGATGGGATGCTTGTGCGCCATGCTGTTTTGGCCACCAGGTTACGCGAAGGACCCCGCTTCCGTCGCCAAGGAGGCCATCAAGTACGGCACGGAGAACGGCTTTGACTGCGTGCTGATCGACACGGCGGGTCGGATGCAGAACAACGAGCCGCTCATGCGCGCGCTCGCGAAGCTGGTCTCGAACAACAACCCCGACCTCGTGCTGTTCGTCGGCGAGGCGCTCGTTGGCAACGACGGCATTGACCAACTGTCCATGTTCGACCGGGTGAGCTCCGACCCTTCCGTCTTGCTGAGTGTTGTCATCGGTCTGACGTGTGGTTGCTGGTGAACTAGGCGCTTGCGGACTACTCGGACCGCCGCGAGCCGCACCGCATCGACGGCATCGTCATCACCAAGTTCGACACGATCGATGACAAGGGTCAGTGACTTGCACATGCATGCACATCTTGCTTCTTCATCCTGGTGCTAACAGTTTCCACGCGGTTGTGCACAGTCGGCGCTGCGGTCTCGATGGTGTACAAGACCGGCCAGCCCATCATGTTCGTCGGCACGGGCCAGAAGTACACGCACCTGAAGAAGCTCAACGTGCGCACCGTGCTCCGCCACCTGCTCCAGTAGGCATCCCGCTTCCGTCCCAGCGAGCCGATGGATGCGCAAGCGCAAGGGACTGCTCTTCATCACGATGATCGCCAATGTCGAGGTGCATATGGGAGCTTTCAGAGGTCTCCATGCGTTGATTCGAGAATGCATTCACACTGTCTTCAAATGCCACGGCGTCCAGCCACTTTTGAAAGGGGGCAGACCACGCACCAAGGCGTCGCACATGCGCTGAAGCTGCTGCCACGTCCACTTCACCATTTCCGGCCAACCCATGAGGCATTGTTGCACTCGCCCATGTTCACCTCGAGATAAAGTCTTCAACGCGATTCCAGCCTCCCTATTTTTATTCACCAGCCAATAATCGCTCCTCCATAAAATCCCACCCAATCAACGATACTAGTTCTATTTTTCTATCCAATCACGACCGCTCCCACCTCAAGACCAAACTCCATTCCACCAGAAGTGCACGAGCTCACAAGCTCACCTCGCAACTTCTCAACTCGCCAAGCTCGAGGCATGTGGGTGCTGGACGTGGTGGACGCGCGCGGCGTGGCGCGCAGCTTCCACCTGGTGGCGGGCGAGTGGACCGTCGGGCGCAGCAAGAGTCACTTCAGCTTCCACGAGGACACGTCCATCTCCCGCGAGCACGCGCTGCTGCGCGTCGGCGCGCTCTCGTCCGCGCAGCTGGGCGACCCGAGCGCGCGGCCGTCACTCGAGCTCGTGGACCGCCAGTCGCGCTTCGGCTCGTACGTGAACGCGCAGCCGGTGCTGCCCTCGCGCGAGCTGCGCCACGGAGACGAGGTGTCCTTCGGCGCCAAGCGCACCGTCCTCCGCGTGCGCTTCCAGCCGTTCGTGCTCGTGGCTTCGCGCCTGCCGCGCGCCACGCGCACGCGTGTCCGCGAGACGTGCCAGCAGATCGGCATGCACCTCGTGGCGGACAGCAGCAGGGGTGCCACGCACTGCATCGTGGACCAGGGGAGGGTGGTCGCGACCGCCAAGGTGCTATGGGCACTCGTGTACAACCAGCCGGTGGTCTGCGCGCCGTGGCTCTTCGCCGTGCTCTCGCGCAAGAGCTTGTCCGAGCCGCTGCCGCGCTGCGAGGACTACCTGCCGCTGGACGACCACAACCCGGAGCTCGCGCCCAACTACCTGCCCAACCCGAAGCGCTCGACGCTCTACCAGCGGCACGTCGTCGTCTTCCTGGCCCCGCAGCCAATGGAGGCGCTCATCGCCGCCATGGGCGGACTCGTCGTGCCCGCCTACGCCAACGCGGACGACGACGACGACGTGCTGCTCAAGCGGATCGAGAGCAAGGCAACGGGACGAGTCGTGCTGGTGGTCGACGCGTCCCACAGCAGCGGCATGTCGACGACGACGGCGGGACAGACGGACAGCAAGGACCAGGAGTTCTCCCAGGCCGTGACGATCGAGCGGCGCGTGAGTCTCTTCCAGGCGCTCGGTACGGCGTTCACGAGTGTGCAGGAGCTCGCGGCCAGCGTCATCTTCGCCAAGACGCCCGCGGTGACGAGCGACGTCTCCTTCAGCAACTCGCTCGCGAGCCACATGGGGTCGTCTGTCCAGATGATGAGCTTCCCGGAGCACCTGAGTCTCCAGCAGTCGTCGACGGCTGCAGAGCCTGACGAGGACGACATACAGACGGCTGTTAGCGTTGTGAAGGAGGAGCGACCGCACGTAACGAGGGAGTCGCGAGACAGGAATCCAGTGGAAGACTCGCTTCGACAGGAGGTGATCGTGCCTAGCCGTGGGCAAGTCACAGGCAAGGTACTGGCTTGGAGAGTTCTGTCACGATGGCTAGCTCTTCAACAGATGATAACCTGCTGTGCTTTGCTATCGTGCAGACACAGACCGACAGCCAGAGCAACAACATCATGGAGATGCTGGCCCCGACGACAGCTCACGAGGATCACACCACGTTGGCGATGAAGCCCAGACCACCAACTCCACCGCCGCTCGAGCAAGGCACGTCCATGACATTGTTCGACCAGCACTGATGTGATGGCTCTGACAAGTTGCTCTCCTCCACAGACCCAGTCAGCACCATGGACACGATCGTGCGCGGACCCAGCAGCGCGTTGACGCGTCCTACTGACGTTAAGAAGGAGTCGAAGCAAGCTGTGTACTCGGCATGGCACTCGCGCGATCAGATCCGAGCGCGGTCTGCCCCTGCAGTGCCTGATGACGACGACGAGGTGGTCTACAAGCCGCTTGTCGAGTTGTGCAGCCTAGTTGTCAAGCAGCGGACGCAAGCGCCGCAAGTATCCGCCTCCTCTCGCGCCGGCGATGTGAACTTCAAGCGCTTCCGCAAGGGGAACGGCTACAGCTCGGTGTCGAGAGCGTCGCTGTTCCCGCGGCCGACGGTCATCAGCGTCACGATCAACAACCCCGAGCGCGAGGAGCTGGAGGAGAACCTCGCGGCGCAGGAGGAGCAAGAGCGCATCGCGGACGACTTGTTCGAGATGGCGGAGGGCCGAAAGCAGCGCAAGCTGTTCTGAGTGTTGCCTTGTCTGGCCTCCGACCGACGGTGGTCCACTTGCGACCGGAGAACGCCATATTTATCGTGTTGAGGAGTGAGCGAGAGGAGCGCTTGCTTGACCCCTTCTAGGCTTAAAACTTATCGTTGAAGAGCGCCTTCTTGGTGAGCTGCAGCTCCTGGCCGAGCGAGTGCTCGATCGACAGCTCGTTGGCCGCCTGCATGATCTTGTCCAGCGCCGAGTCCTCCGACTCCTTCTGCTTGTTCTCGGGCACGTAGTACTCGCCGATGCGCGCGCCGCGGCCGCCGCGCGGCGCCAGGTGCGCCTCGCTGCCCTCGATCTTGTTGGCGAGCAGCTGGATGCGCTCCGAGAAGCGGTCGCGGTTCTCGCGCTCCTGCATCGTGTTGGAGCTGAGCGTGCGCATCCAGAGGAACTCCTCCGAGAGCACGCTCACGACCTGCGAGCCGAGCGAACTCATAAAGTAGTCGATCTCCAGCGTGTAGTAGCGGTTCCAGCAGTTGCCCCAGCGCTCGAGCCGCGCGCTCTCGTCCGCGACGATCGTCCCGTCGGGCGTCTCGTTCATGGGGGCGGCGAACTCGGGCGGGTAGACGCGGAAGGCGCCCATCTCCGGACGCTTCTTGGCGAGCGAGCGCAGCGGGTCGAGCACGATGGCGAGCCACGGGTTGCCGTGCGGGTCCTCGGAGCGCTGCCACTGCAGCTGCGTGCTCACGTCCGTGGCCGAGAGGAAGCAGTGGCTGTGCACCTCGACGTCAAACGGGTGGCTGTGGTACCAGCCCATGAACTTCTCCTTGCGCGTCTGCTCGATGGCCTCGCCCAGCGAGATCATGTAGTTGATCACCTCGGCGTCGTCCGCCAGCACGCGCGTCTCGGCGCCCTCGATGGGCAGCGGGAAGCAGTCCGTGACGATGAGCGTCTGCGCGTCGCCGGCGTCGCGGTCCGTGCCCGTGGCGGGCCGCCCGAGGATGAGCCCCATGATCTCGACGGGCTTGCCGCCGCTCTTGATGCCCTTCTCCACGCCCGAGTTGGCGTGGTTCATCATCTTCATGGCGGCCGACGGCGACACGATCACCTTCTTGAAGTACTTGGGGTCCTGCATCCACACCTTGTTGCTGCGCACGTCCTTCAACACGTCCTCGTCGAACGCGTACGCCGCGTCAGCCAGCGGTCGCGCCGCCTCCGCCTTCTCCGCCGCCTTGCCCGCCGCCGCCTTTCCCTCCGTCTTGCCCGCCGCCTGCATCCTGCGCCGCGTCAAGTCCGTCCGCCACCTGCTCCTTCCTCCTCCTCCTGCTCCGTCTTTGGGAATCGGATTGATCTTTGACACTTTCACGGAGAATGAGCCCACGTTGACCCGGGCCGGCGGGTCTGACCCAGCTACCGACACAACAACCCGTCACGGGTTCAATACCTGACCCGACCCGACTCAACCCGACCCGCTTTCCCTTTTTCCGGTTCTCACTGCTCCTCGGCAACTTGGCAACCGAAGCTTGTCCCTCCGATACAGTCGCAGGTTTGGACAGGCGGCGCGCGCCATGACGAAGAAGCGCGCGGGCCGCGAGGACGCGACGGCGGACGCGCGCGATGGACCGCTCGACGGGTCACTGGCGGGTTCCATGGCGGGCCTGCTGGATCGCGGGGGGCCCAGAGCGCTGCCGCCGGCGCTGGCGGGCGGCCGCGCGAGTCGCCTGCGCGGGGTCGGGTCGACGCCTGGGAGCCCGACCATCGGACGCGGCGGCCGCGGCGGACGCAAGATGGCGCTGGCGGGGCCTCCGCGGCCGTTCCCGCTGCCGTCGCCCGCTGTAGCCGTCGCGCTGATGGGCAAGACGGGCCGCGCGACGCCCAGGACGGAGCGCGCAGGGGCCGACAGCGGCCCGCTCAGCCTCGGAGACATCTACCTGAACGACCTGTCGGAGATCCGCGTGCTCGAGGTCACCAACATGAAGCCGCGCCGGATGCGCCTGCGCCTCGCCGCCGAGCTGCGCAAGCCCTTCCACACGAGCATCAGCGGCTTTCAGCTCGAGAATGAGAACGTGGCCATGCTGGAGGCCGACCGCGGCAGCTCGAGCGACAGCGTCGGCACCGCCAGCGACCAGTTCAACCACATGCCGTCGTCCATCCTCCGCTCGTCCTCCAAGGCGGCGCTCAACGCCGAGAACGTCTACCTGTGCGAGGGCTACAACGAACTCTTCAACCACATCGGCCGCGTCGACGAGGTCATCCTCGAGCCCAACGAGACGAAGCGCCTCATCTTCTCCGTGTGCGCCAAGCTCGCGCCTCAGCACGACACCGGCAGTTCGGCGTCGCTCCCGCTGTTCTCGGCAAACGGCGGGGACTCATCTGAGGAAGAGCGGATGCATCTGAGCGAGACGTCTTGCCTGGTGCTTTCTGGACGTCTCCAGCTACTCCCGTCGTTTATTGATGGCGGGACTTCAGACGATGCGCATGTGACGGCTCTTCCTGCTCCAGAGGTGATCATCCCGTTCCAGGGCCAGATTTGCCGATCTCTGCTGAGGCTGGATGTGAAGGAGCTCCACTTTGACGACTGTGTCCCCGGGGGCTCCTTCGTGAAGGATTTCACCGTGTGGAACCGCTCCGAGATCCCGCTGCTGTTCAAGCTGGTATCGTCGGCCTTTGACGACTCGGACGACATGATCATGTGCACGGACTACAACTCGGGATACGCGGTTGGTGACAAGACGCTCCAAGCTGCAGCATACGGCCACGTCAAGATCCGAGTCACTTACCGTCCTGCGGAGGTAATCCGACTGCAACTCATATTTCTGCTCGATTAGGTACACTGACCGAGGCTTGCTTGTTCGCGAACAACACCAGGTCGGTGAGAGGTTCTTTGAGATCCAGGCTCAGAATTTGCACGACGCGCGCAACGTGAAAATCCTCAAGATCCATGCAATCACCAACAAGGAGCATCACAGGTACACGCGCTTCGCCTACGGTTGATTGTGATTTGCCCTCGCATCTCATCACGTGCGTGTGGTTGGGCAGAGAGGGGCTATCGATCAAAGAGCCCAATGGCTCGTACTTGATGAGTGGGAGCAAGCTGGACTTCGGAGACTGCTACACAGGCGTCGCACACTCGAAGATCATCATTATCCGCAACTCGACGGAAGCAGCACTGCACGTCGAACTGACGAGCGACCGGCCAAAAGAAGTGAATTTCGAGCTCAAGCTCCAGCAGAATCGAGCACGAGCATCGCGTGCTGGGCGTGCAGACGAAGTCGTGTCGCCGACGAATTCAAATGAAGAATCGAGTCGCAAGGGCTCGATATCTCCCGATGGATCCAAGACGCACTTCTCGTTCTCGAATGTGGATGGGTATGCACTTGATAGCGACGAAGAAGTCGAAGACAACGAGGTATGTTTGCATCAAGTGCTTAGAGGGCTGGCTGCTGCTAGATAGTGATTCGTTCTGTCGTTGGTTTCTGTTGGACTCGCGTCCAGGGCGATTTTTTCGAGGAAGACTTCGCAGGGAAGCGCAACTCCTTCGAGGAGAACCAACTGCTTGGCGACATTGACGACGTCGACGATGACTTCGAGTTTGACCGGGAGCCCCGCTTGTTCCCACGCTCGCCGCCAACGAGCCCGAAACCAAGGAGGTCGAAGGGCAGTATCGAGGGACGCAAGAAAACGACTCGATCCAAGAGCCGAAAGTCCTCCAAGATCGGATCCAGAGTGCGTGATCTGATGTACGAAAGTGGCGCTGACAGGTACGGATTGGTTTGTTTTGTTGTCCTCGGTTATGATGTGCCAAAGGAAACTTGACTGACGTGTGCTTGCATCTGTGCGTAGCTTGTGCTCATCACCTGAGCATAACTCGCGGTCGGAGGGACGAAAACGTCTTTCTTCAAGCGAAGGCGTCAACGCAGCAAACTTCCTGGTCGAAACGATCGACCTTCCTCCTGGAGTTGAGCGCACGATTGTGATTTGGTACACACCCAGCTCGAACAGCAGTGCGGAGACGGTGCTTGGAGACAATCTGGACGGAGTCGATTTGAAAGGCTGCCGTCTCACGAAGCAGACGTTCCGCGTGTCGTTCCGCTGCTTCCTGCTGCAAGGCTCGTGGCAGCAAGCCCAATCCCGAGTGTACGACCGAACGCTCGGCAAGTCGATTCACATTCGCGCACGAACATGCACTTCCGTGGTGACGGTGATGCCATCGGTTCTCCATCTCGGCGACTGCAATATTGGGGAACTGAAGAGCAGCTCGTGCATGTTGACCAACCACTCGGAGCTACCTACTGTCGTCAAGCCGCTGGTGACCTCCAAGGTGATTTCGACGGTGCCAAACGACGACATGATGCTTGGACCAAAGCAGTCGACGGAGCTCAAGATTGAAATCATTCCGCGGAAGACGAACCCGAACTACTCCCGGCTGATTTCCATCATCAACATGAAGAACAAGAGCAACATCCCGCAGATCTGCGTCCGGTCGAGCAATATGGACGCTCACCACGTGATTTACCATTCGCTGTTCTACAAGCTCCTGACGCAGTCCAGGTCGGCGTTCCTGAACTTCGAGCACGTGACGATCAACTCCATCGGCATCCAGGTTTTTGACTTGGAGAACATCACGAGTGCCCCGCTCCACCTGAACCTCCAGAGCTCGGACGCGGGCAAGGTGCGGCTGTACTATATCAAGCCTCCGTTTGCGGGTGTGGCGGGGCCCAGAAATCGTGGGAGCGCTGGTGACGACAAGCAGCGACCTTCTTTGCAGACTGCAGGCTCTGGGTCAAATGGCTTGAACGCTCCGACCACGAGGTCGTCCGGAGTTGGGAGCAGCTTAATGATCGGCAGTGCTGCTAGCACTTCCAGCCATGGCGGAAGTCGCACCATCCGACGCCGACGCTCGTTCGGAAGCGTTGCCGAGTTGGCGGAGCGAAGCCCGAGTGTGAAACGGAGCACTGCATTGGCGCTGCAGCGACACTTGAACAAAAGGACGGGAGTCGCATTGAATCCGACGGGTGCTACTCACGCGCAGCCTGGAAACTCCAACCCGGTGACTTCTCCCGTGTACGACGCCGCTCGGATGCGCTTCGACCAGTTCACTCCAGGCAGGGGAGGTGAGAGGTGGAGCGACGCCAGTCAAGGCGCAGCGCTAGAGGCTGTCTCTGGGGCAGCCTCAGGACACCAAACTCCGAGGCTATCGATCGACACCGAAAACCAGAATGAGGAGTTGGACGCGTTGCTCTTCCTGTTCGAGAAGTCGAGGTCGGAAGTCGAGCAATACTGCCACAACCTCATCCCGTCGCCTGAGAGAGAGCTGGAAATTGTCGGGCTGGTACGAGAACGGACAAAGCAGCTGCAAACGCTCATCGCTCAGAAGACTCTTGTGCCACTGAGCATCAACAAGGAGAGAAATATCCGTCTGCCAGCCAAATCGCGGCAGCGAATCGTGGCCGTGTTCACTCCTACGAGCTCCGAAACCGCTGTCAGCACCGAAGGATCGAAGACGCGCATCGAGAAGCACAAAGTGTTGATAACGCTGCCACCCGGCGGCAACAAAAAGGCAGTGGCAGATGCGGCGAAGTTTGACGCGAACAAGCCGATTTGGGCCACATCGAAGCACCCGTTTGACACGCGTCCATCTGTGCGCGAGCTGCTGCTTAAGAGTCGAGTGTGTCGATCGGTGCTGAATGTGAACCAGAAGAACATCAACTTCGGCCGCATTGCAGCGTCCTCCAAGAGCTCCAAGCGACTCGTCGTGCAGAACATGTCGGCTGTGCCACTGGTGTACAGCGTCGAAAAGACGGGGTCCATTTCGTCTGGTTTCCTCCAGATCAAGGAAGGAGAGGTGGGTGTCGTGAAGGCGTTCGGCACGAAAGAAATCTGCTTCGAGTTTTTGCCGACGTTGGCGGGTCCGTTCGAAGAGAAGCTCAAGATCGTGAACGTTCAAGACCCCGACAACTCAGTGTCTGTCATCATCAAGGCGAAGGTGGTGAAACGCGAGACATTCAAGCTGCTTCAAGCTGGTAAGATTTGTCCTCGTACCCGTGTGCGAATGTCGATAAAGTTATTGATGATGAGGTTGTTTCTTTCAACTTCAGGGAAAACACTGGCACTCGGGAAATGCCTCGTTGGAGAAAGGAGCGATGAGATCAAGATCGGGATCCGAAACATGAGTCGTAAGAAGCGCGAATACGTGATCCAGTTGGACCCGGCCTTCTCGGAGACGACGCTGCGTCCAACATTCTACTTCTCGGTTGACGAGACGCCGGCTACGACAATCACCCAAGCCCAAGAGAAGAAATTGGACGAGGAGCTGGAGAAACTGGAGCACAAGCTGCGGATTGCCGTGACGAAGAAGAAGACGGAAAAGATCGAGAAGTTAAACGCGAAGATCTCACGAGTGAGGGCTCTGCTCAGCGGAGAGCAAGCGCTGGATGGAGCATTGACAGACACCGAGTCGGATCCAGGTGGCCCAAGTGGAGCTGGCAGCGAGAATGGCGACGCTGACTACTACGACAGCAACAGTGAGTCCGAGTATTCGGATTCCGAGTCGACGCCACGCCGCGCGAGAGGGCGGAAGAAAGGGCTAAGCGAAGCACGAAGCGGCTCGCCGTCGCACCTGATCGCGTCGAGCCCAAGTGCGAACACGCTGAACTTCTTCTTGGAAGCCGAGGCGACCTGCAGGATCATTGCGTATGCGATCTTTCGGCCGGTCAGTGGGGATGTTGATCGTGGTGCCAACGATGCAAGCAAGCACATTGCCCTGCGAGGGCAAAAGGCGAAGAAGCGGCAGCACCGTCGCGAGTCGACGCCCATGATTGGCGTCGGGAAATTCCTGCTTTTTGAGCAGCAGAACAAGGACGTTGTGAAGGACCTGCAGTACAGCGCGGAGGTGTTTTTGCGGACGCCTGCAGGCGAGGGCGCCTTCTGCCTTGCGGTTGGTAGGAGTTTGCCGCCTCCCTCACCGCTCTCCCATGGCGTCCCTCGATTCCCAGTGAAGACTCAGTTGAACAACGCGCTGATGGACTTGGCGAGAGATGCGAAGCCAGCACGAGTTCCGGTGTTGTCACCAATCGACATTTCGGCGGATCCTGCCGGAGCTGTATTTGAAAGCGAGCGACGAGCGACCCATGCCGTCACCTCGCCTGGATCTTCGCCGGAAGGCCGACGGCTGCTGGTAAATGTGGACTCGGACGCGCCTTATGTGTCTTCATCATCCGGGTTGCGGATCCCGATCGAAGGATGCCCCGGTGACTTCAGTGGGTGGAAGGTGACTCTATCACAACCAACTGATATGAAGGATCCTCGAACTGTCGAGGTGAGGTGGAACCCGGCTAGTGCGTTGCGGCACATGCTTGCTGTGACGTGCTCTGTTGAGCCAGGTGAGTGGGACCTGACACGCGCCTCCAACGCGAGCACAGCTAGCGCGCTTGGTGCCCAAGGCAGCATCCTCTTAAGGCGAGTGCAGCTCCGAGAAGGACACCCGCTGCGATTGAGTGTGAAGTGGTGCTTCGCTGAAGGCGCAGGGTTCGCACCGACGACGGCCCTTTCATCTGCTCTGAATCGAGCGACGATTGAAGCCCTATCGAAGTCGTCCGAAGTGTCTGCGGGTGCTATGGAATTCTTCGACGTTTCGACTGGTGCATCTGAGCCTTCAGCAAGCGCGAGCCCACTGTCGGTGTTGAGCGTTGATCTGGTGAAATCGAGCCAGCGAGCGCTGTGGCTCGACTCTGAAGTGATAGACCTCGGCGAAAGCATGCAGAACATCGATGCGGAAGGAGAATTTGTCGTCCACAACGGGTCGAACCAACCTGTTCAGTTCCTTCTGATCGCGTCACTAGGCCGAGACCAAGGTGGCCCTGCATCTGTCAACTCGACGACCGCACTGGGGGGAGAAGTCACGTTCAAGAACCCGACTGGCACCGTCGAAGCCGGATCCGAGACGACAGTTCACTTCTCGTTCAAGGGCTTTGTCTCGGGCCAACATAGTGAGCAAGTGCTCATTAGAAACCTGAACGACCGCACGGACACGCTGACGCTGACTGTAAATGTGCGGATCATTCGGCCAGTCTACGTGCGCATCCCTGAACTTGACCCAGACGCGACTGGGAACCTCGACGTGCTGAACGTTGGGCCATGCTACGTGACGCCCGAGATGCAAGACTCGACGGTCGACAGCCCGAATCTGTCGGTCAGATTCAGCAAAGTGCACAAGCTGACGCTCCACAACCAAGTGGAGGAGACGTTGACGGTGTGCGCGTCTTCGAACCTCAAGACGCAGTGCTATGTGTTCGAGGACGCTCGGTTGCACCGAGAGGCGTCGAACATGGTGCTCAAAGGTATGGGCACGACTGACCTCTACATCGCATTTCGACCGCGATTGTCTGCGGATGCGTTTCGCACGGGTTCAACGCGAGACTTGGTGGGAGGAATCCGAGTGCAGTTGTTCTCGACGGCGGTTGACGGCGCACCCGGACAAGGAGTCGAAGAGAAGAAAGAGATGGTGGCGGAGTTCACAGTCAAGTTCGTCGGCGTCGCTGGCGTAAGCATTGCGCGGGTGTCGCCGACAGCCATCGACTTTGGTGTTGAGCACAACGCGGGCAAACTCCAGACGTGCAAGATGCACGAGGGACAGTTCGAGCTGGTCAACGTCAGCAAGGCTCTTCCACTCGCCTACCGTCTGTTCGTCGTGGACGCGTCAGATGACTACTCCGATGACGACGACTCGCTTCATATTTCGCTCAAGCATGAAAAGGGAGAGATTCCGCCTGCGGAGACGGGCATCATCAAGTTCCGAGTGATGGCGTTTACGAATGGCCTCTTCCGACGACGCATTCTGGTGGAGAACATCCACTATCCGGGGAAGATCAGCTTCGTCGACGTGTCTCTCTTTGTTGACAGCGATGAGCTCGCGTGCGAAATCCTTGGCCCTGCAAGGAATAAGGGTCTCGAGGCGAGCGAGGTGCGCGTCATTTCTAGCGATTATGAAGAAATCCCGTCGATCGACGTTGGCGCGGTCAACGTGATCAAGCTAGAGGAAGAGCTGAGCGATGTGGCATCTATGACCGAGAGCGAGCTGGAGCTGACGAGCCGCAAGTACCGGATCTACCGCGAGTGGACTTTCGAGGGGTACGACTCTGGCAGTATGTCAATGCGACTGACGAACACGACCGAGAAGAGCGTGACAATTCGGCCGTTCAGCACCCTCCCGCTCGTTTTCCGCTGGGAAAGTGATCAGGCGGTGGAGGATGATCCGCCGGGGCATGCCTGGCACGAGCTTGTTGCACGCTCGACTTCGATTGAGGAGGTGCGAAAACTGCGGATCGAGGCACTTCCGGAAAGAGAAGCTCCAGCAAGAACGGTCTTCTTCGGTGGGGATCATCGTTTGGAGCCGAGCGCGTCGTGCTCGCTCAGTTTCCAATTTGCTCGGATTGCGACAACGATGGCGCTCCCAGCCGATGTTATCGAAGCAGGGAAGCTATGCGCGTTTGCTGGGACGATCGGCCTGCAGAGCTTTGAAGGCGAAGACGATTCGACCGATACTTCCACTGAAGCGTGCACTTTGAAGATCCTTCGAGTCAATGGCTCGTACGGTGAACCAACGCTGCAAATTGCCGAGAGGAACGTGTCGTTGGGCAAAATCGGCTACTCGGTCGGGTGGAAATCGTCTGCCTTCACTGTCACCGTGCGAAACACCTCCGACCTCGACGACTTGTTCACCATTGCCAACCTCCCGGATTACATTCAGATCCTCCAAGTTCAAGGAGCGGACAAGGCGAACTTCTGTGAGCAAGCAGGTGCATCAAGCACTCCAAGTGTGCCGTCACTCCGCTCTCTTGCGTTGCAGACAGACTCAAGCCACTTGAGCGACGCGGATGGGCCTGGGTGGAAGGCATGGAGGCTGCCTGCCAGATCGACGTGCACTCTGGACATGGAGCTCGTTCGGTCTGCACAGGTGGGTTCTGACTATTCGAGCTTATACAATGGTGACAGATGGTCTAACCCAGGACTCGATGTGCTGCCGCAGGTACTGAGCGCTGGGCTACACAGCTTCCCTCTTCGCTTCTTGAACCTGTACAATCCGCACAACATCGAGGAGGTCTCGATTCGGGCCCAGATCGTTTCCAGCTACGTCGAGCTTGTGATCGACCCCGAGAGCTCGAGCTTTGGCGGTGGAGCTGCTGAAGAAATGTCCAAGCACGTTGCGTTCTTGCCGCCGGTCACAGTCCCTCCCCCAACAGACTCGTCGCAGCATGCGTCCAACTTTTGGTTCACGCTGCGAAACATCTTCGACGAAGATTTGTCAGTGAAGCTGTCTGCTCAAACGTCGGACGCGCTGGACAGGTATGAAGCTCATACGGTTTTGGTTGGATGCGGTGGTAAATGCACAGACTCATAATCTCTTTGTCAATTGTTTTAACGCAGGACGCTGGAGCTGTTGCTGATGCTCCGGACGGCAAACACGCCTCTAAGCACAGTCGTTGTCGCCCCGGGTGACTCGGTTGACATTCGCGTGGTGTGTCACGTGCTCCCATCTGCTCGGCTCCAGTCTGTGCTTCCACAAACGACTGCGTTGGAGAACGGCATTGTGGATCTCGGCAATATCTTGCTTGACGTGACATTGCGAAACGTCGACAGTGCGGCGCAGCGTGAGGTGGTCGAAGTAAAGGGCAAACTTCTTCCTGGGAAGACATTTGCCTTGTCGGCGTCAAGTCTCCACTTCTTTGCGGCTGCGACGGAGGTCCCGACGGAGGTTCTTCCGGGTCAAATTGCGGTGTCAATGTCCGGGAAGAGCGGGTCAAGTCGTGAATCAGCGAGCCTCGTGTCGACTAGTGGCTCGTCAACGCCCGGAACTGGTGTGGCATACCACCTCCGCAACTCTACGGAGAGCTTTTCAGTTCGGAACCCGTCGTCTGTCGACGTGCTGAACTTCGTCATTGAGCCCGTCCCGATCTGCTACCCCGGCCTGTGTCTCATTGAAGGGACGAACGCGAGCGACATGTGCGCCATGAGCGAGTCGATTCAAGCAACCGCGGTTCCATCATCGGGAACGATCGCCCCAGGAGAGTCTATGAAGATCTCGGTTCATCTGGAAGAGGTGACGATGTCCGAGCCAGGTTTGTATGCGGAAGACAACGATAGCCCGAGCAACCGGTCCGCAATGCTGCACAAGATGCGACATCATCCTTCTTGGCGCAGTAACTCGTGGGGGGCCGAGATTCTCGAGCCTGCAACGGAGGGGAACTCGCAGAACCACATGTTCCTGGTCGTCCGTGACGCGGACTTGGCCATCGACGCTGGTGTCACGGCCGAGATTGACATCCACCTGGTTCTTCAGCAGAACCCAATGGAGAACGCCAAGCAAGCTGGTGCGGTGGATCGATCGCTCGTCGAAGCAGCATTTGCAAGCCGAGAGAGGAAGGCTGCAAAGTCGAGAAAGCCTCACTCGCTGCGCCGGCTGTCGACACACCTCGAGGATGTGCCTCGCGAGGCATCCGAGTCCGCAGGCCTGGACAACTTTGACGAGTTCGATCTGTCCTCGATTAGGCCGGGATTGCTGACGCGGACGAGTCAGCTGCCCGTCCTCGCCGTTCGAGGCTGCACGCCAGTCGAGTATTCGTCGCTTGACAACACGCGCTACGTCATTGATGTGGGCCAGCACACGGTGCGCAACGGCGGCGAGGTCGAGTGGGAAATCACGATCGAGAGCGTCTTTGCCGCTCCGGAAGGTCTTGGCGCCGACACAGTAGAGTATCGACTGATTGTGATCGACCAGAGCTCCACCGCGTGGCTGCAGCTCAATCGCGATCGTGGCACACTGGACCGCGGGCGAAGCTATCAGAGTGTCGTGCTTTACTTCCTTCGGGATGTCATCGGCGTCTACTCGACGTTCGTGGTGCTGCAGAACATGACGAACCCTGCCGACTTGAAGGTCATCCACGTCCGCCTGGAGGTGATTGCCGACCTGAACTCGCTCCGGAGCTTGTCATCCGGGCTGGACCCTGCGGCCAACTTGTTCCGCGTGCTGGTGTCCAACAATTCCACGACAAAGCGGATGCGCCGGTCGAGCATTGATGTGTCGAGTGTACCGACGAGTGCCAACGGCTCGGGTCTCGTGGTCGACTACAGCGAGGTGTACTACCACAAGTTGTACCAGAACCACTCTATCGTGATCGAGAACTCTTCTGGTCTGAGCCTCGACTTCATCCTGTCAAACAACGCACGGCCCCAAGAGGTCACTTTCTCCATTTCGCCCACGTCGCTCAGCGAGGTGTCCACCATCACGATCCCAGCGCACGGTCGGATGCAGATCTTTTTGCACTTCCGACCGCTACCGAAGCCAAGGGCCGCAACCCTCGGTGGTGGCGTGGACAGCGTCGAAGGGGGCACATCAGCGAATCCATTCTGGGCACGGGAGATCGAGCTGTATGTGAGCTGCCGACTGGTGAAGGACTTCCGAGAGACAGTCACGCTTCACGCGATCTGCAGCCAGCCGCAGCTCATGGTGAGCATGGCCAACAGCCAGTCGGATAGCATCATTCAGCAGGCCGAGTCGTCGGCGCTCGAGATGTCGAGCCAGCCGAATTTTCTGGGCCTCGTGTTCGTGATGCCGGACGCAACCATGTCGAACATGGAGCTCGCGACCAAGGCTGCCCAGGAATTCAACAAGTTCATGGTGGTGTATAACGGCAGGAAGGACTCGAACGCGCGGCTCGCGGTGCGCAACAACAGCATGTTCTTCAGCCTCGAGGTGGATCGCGAGCTGACAAAGGAAGGCGCCGTGGAAGTGAGTCAGCTGGAGAGAGGGGTGTGCGCTGGCCGCCGACCCACGCTCCTGGTGACGATTCGGCCGCTGAGCTGTGCCATTTTCCGTGTGACGCCGGACGTGGAGATGTTGTGGAAGCACCACCAACTCTGGGATCACAGCGTCAAGGAACACGTGACCCTGTACAACATGAAGCAGTTCGCGGAGCACTACCAAGTGACGCTGTGCTTCACGTGCAGGTACGGTCTCGCTTCGGGAAGTGGCTTCGTCTTTGACTGGTCTCTCACGGCTGTTGTTGTGGCATGTCAATGAGCAGCAACGTGGCAAGCTTCTACATTCCCCCAAACATCACGGACAGCTATCCGTTCTCTGCGCTCGAAGACATCATTGCCAAGTTCCTGCAGGTACGGACAGCGTGGCTTTCATCGGCAGCGCAAGTTCGTTTGACTGACTTCTGTTCTTGCCTCAACCGCTAGAATTACGTGTCCACCTGGCGGTCGCTCATCTCGTACTACGAGCCTTCAACGGCACTGGATGGAACGATCAAGGCTGGGCTGTCGTCGGCGCGTCTTGGCGAGATCCTGACGCATGTAGAGACGGCGCTCGACCAGTCGTCACCGCTGAGCCCCCGGAACTCGGCCAGCGCGACTGCGACCGCGGCCAGTGCCGACTTTGACGAGGCAACCGTCCGGAGCTTGGGGAGCGTCGGTGCCCGCGACGACCTGCGCCACGTGCTGCAGTCGTACCGCGCGCTGTACTTTGATTTCTACTACATCACGGACGAGCTCGTGTGGTACGGCGTGCGGAGGAGCACTGTGCGGCACAGCCTCGTGCTAGCCGACCTGGCGTACGGCATGGTGTTCAACCACGACGTGTTCCGCACGTTCGTGTCGGACCGCGAGGGCGTCGACGTGGCGTCATTCCCGCGGCTGCTGCTGCCGTGGATCCGCCAGCTCGGCCACTTCCTGAGCTACTTCCCGGAGAACCAGGAGGCGACGCGGCCACTGCGCCAGCTGCACGACCAGCTGCGCAAGTTCGAGCTGCCGAGCTAGGTGTCGAGGCTGCCTCTTTGTCTTGGGTGGCAACAGTGTTAGGGTGATCGAGTCGTCGCTGACAATGCAAGCGACATTGGTTGATGAGAAGGACGTTTGCAGGAGATGAACTCCCTCCATCATTCACAATGGATGTTGAAGTTGTATTTTGTGGTCCACTCCACCCCAATTCACAATGTTCAACCGAAAAGTGTATTTGCCGCCAAAAAAAGCGCGGCAAACAATTTTTCAGCTCAAGTGCTGAGCATTGCCAAGCTTGAGGTGAGGATGGCGCTGCTGTGGCCCGCGGACGAGGACTCGCTGCTGTTCCAGGCGTGCGTGGCCGTCGGGCTGCTCGTGGTCGTGGCTGAGGCCGCGCTCCCCGTCGTCCTCGGACGCCTGCGGCAGCCGCTGCGCGCGCCATTGCTGCCCCCGCGCGAGTTCCAGCGGCGTAAGCGTGCACTGCAGCACGAGGCGCGCGCGCTGCAGCTCGATGTGGCGGCAGCGCGCTCGCTCCGTCGCCAACGCCGCCGATCACGCGGAACTGGCGACCGACTGACCGGCAGTTTGGCTCTGGATGCGGGGGCGTCTCAAAGGAAGGCGCGCAAGCGTATCAAACCCGCGAGAGAGACGCAGCGAGGACAAACCCCAGTGAGCGAGGACCGAGCCCTGCGCGCACGATCATCGACCAAGAAGAGGAAGACAGCGGAAGGTAGGATGAACGTGGCGCCGACCGCGGCGCGGCAGGCGTCGGCAACGAGGGGAGGCGGCGGTGTCAACGCGACTGCGCGCTCGTTCGTGCCGCCCAAGCCCATGGTGCTGGTGGAAGCGATCGAAACGCCGCCCAAAGTGCAGCTGCGCGGGGCTGCGAGGCATGTGCACGAGAGTTTGCCAAGCTTACCCAGTCGAAGTGGTCAGACCAGCAGTGAGCGCAAGCAGCGGCTGGTGTACTGGGAGAGCGCAGCCGAGTTTTTCCGTCGAGATTCTCCTTCGGTGGCTGCAACTGCTGCTACTGCTGCTACTGCTACTGCTCAGTCGACTGTCAATGATGCAAGCCAACCCAGTGATAAGACCAGCTTTCGCGGTGAACCGAACGAACGAGTGCGATATCAAACGAGAGGAGAGGCGAAGCAGGAGGAGGACGAGCTCGATCCATGGTCAGCCACTCGCCCGCACCGCAGCATCAGCGTGCGGCTCGGAGTATCAGCCGACTTGGACGCCTCCGACTCGTCCGAGTCACCGATTGCGAGCCTCATCGGTGCCCGGCAACGAATGAGTCGTAGGCGGCGGCCTCTGCCTGCGACTAGTCTGCCGGAGCCTCGCCAACCGCGATTTGTCCCGCAATTCGTGACTATTGCAAGCGCACCGCCGAGATCGGAAGTGCTTCCTGGCAACGCGAGTGCCTCGGCTGTCTCTCGTTGGTCGCCACGCGCGCCTCCTGCCGAGACAGAGGAGCGCAAGGAGGAAGGAGATCGCGTCGAAGAAGAACTCAATGGCGGTGCAGACGTGATGATGATGGACTTGGACACTACTCGACAAACTCCTGGCGCAGTGTTGGCGACGGGAATGCGGCTGCAAATAGCGAAGCGGACCCGCGAACAGGCATTTGCTCCAGTGTCAACGCTCCAGTCGCCACCCGTGGTTGCATTACCCGATACGTGAGTATCCTGCTTTCTGTCCGTCGAATGGGTTTCGTATGAGGAATGCCTCTGACAACACGCGCTGCGTTGGTTGTGACCAGCAGGACGCCGAAGATCGTTCGTCGAATCGCATTCGACGACGTCAGCGTAGTCGAGACCCCCGCAGTCGGCCGCACGAGCGGCAAGAAGCGCAAACCGCTGCCTGCAGGTGAACAAACCTCAAAGCAGCCCTACAGCCGTTACCGACTGGGAGGATGAAGCACGGCGAAAAGAGCAGTCTATTGAGTCTTGCACTCGGCACGCACCTACTTCAGATTACCGGCGGTGCCTCTGGTGACCACATGTCAACGCTGATGACTTCATTTTCTCCCCGATTGCTGAATCATCATTGAGAGCAAGGATGCTTTAGCAATCGGCGTGGGCACAGCAAGCTTCGTCAACACCGACCTGTACTACCAACTCGCACACGCATGGTTTCCCATACGCGGCGTGTTTGCCTATCAGTACGACTGATTACGGTAAGGCTATGTTGACGGCGGGGGACATCTGCACTGATGAGGTGCATGGATTGCTATCGCCCTTCCGATATTCGTTGCAAGTTGGAGCTCCGTCGGGGCACTGCGCGGCTGGCAAAGACCCTCGTCATAGTCCTTTTCGCGCCGTGGGACACAATCGTCCCAGCGAGACCCCACACCTCTGTCAGCCAGCGCACCAACGACCATGTCTGCCACGACTGCGAACCCCAAGATGACGTTCCGCTTCCTTGGAGACTCGGGGCTGCTCGTGTCCAAGCTTGGCGTCGGCTCGTGGATGTTCTCCACCCCCGACCAGACAAGCGACCTGTGGTTCGACATTGTCAAGACGGCGTTCAAGGCCGGGATTAACTTTTTCGACTGCGCCGAGGTCTACGACGGCGGCCACGCCGAGGAACTGCTAGGCGAGGCCGTGCGGCGGGGCGTCACCGAGGGTTTGTGGGTCCGCGAGGACCTGGTGCTTACCACCAAGCTCTACTACGGGACCAAGGGGTACGGCGACGGTCTCCCGAACCAGCAGGGCTTGAGCCGCAAGCACCTCGTGGAGGGCATGAAGGGCTCGCTCAAGCGCTTCCAGCTCGACTACGTGGATGTCGTGTACTGCCATCGCCCGGAGAAGTTCACACCCGTCGAGGAGACGGTGCGCGCGATGAACTTCATCATCAACCAGGGCTGGGCCTTCTACTGGGGCACGAGTGAGTGGCCGTCGTCGCTCATCAAGGAGGCGTGCGACGTCGCCGACCGCCTGGGACTCATCCGCCCGATCGTCGAGCAACCCATGTACAACATCCTGGAGCGGTCCAAAGTCGAGTACGAGTACGACGACCTGATCAAGACCAGCAAACTCGGGCTCACGGTGTGGTCCCCGCTTATGACGGGGCTGCTCACGGGCAAGTACATTGATGAGCTGCCGCAGAACTCGCGCCTGTCGTTGGATTGGGCTCGCTCGCTGATCCCTGAGTTTGATGAGAAGGTCGCCATCACGCGGCAGCTGAAGCCCATCGCCACTCGGCTTGGCTGCTCTCTCGCGCAGCTCTCAATTGCCTGGTGCGTGTCCAACGAGAGCGTCTCGACCGTGCTGCTCGGTGCGCGCAACCCCATGCAGCTGGAGGAGACGATCAAGGCGCTGGCCTTCGTCGACAAGGTAACGCCCGAGGTGAAGGCCGAGATCGACGCGATCGTCCAGTTCGTGCCCAAGCGCTGGGAACCCGACGTGTTCTTCACTATCCGCGGCCGCCATCTGTAAGTCGCAGTTGGGCGATGCCCATGAGCTTCTTCGGAACCGTCGAGTTGTGCGTCTTGAACAATGAGAAAGCATGCTCGAGTG
This sequence comes from Phytopythium litorale, assembly GCA_023338075.1. NCBI lineage: Eukaryota > Oomycota > Peronosporomycetes > Pythiales > Pythiaceae > Phytopythium > Phytopythium litorale. The sequence goes on from JAADYB010000109.1 coordinate 29,250, forward strand.
TGAACGCGTCTTCATGCGTGTTGAGCGATCTACAGTCTAAAAAAAGGTGTTAGCGCACGTTTATCATGGACAAGCGTATCGCAGCCGAGCTCACGTGCTGTTCAGAACGAGATGAGCGTCGGAGTGCGACGGCGGAAGGCCGCGAGCTGCGAGGGCGTCGCGTGCGAGCACACGCTGGGCCAGCAGCCGCTCGAGCTATACAATTACCTGTGGAAGAAGCTGACGGTCGTCGGCGACACCTGCGACGGCAACAGCAACAGCAACAGCATTCACAGCAGCAGCAGCAGCGACAAGTTCTCGTTCGTACTGACGGACACGGTCGTGTTCAAGTCTCAAAAGCCCATCGTGTGGCTGTTCACGTCGCTGCAGGACAAGGGAGTGGTGCGTTGGCCGCCGCTCAGCTCAAGGGTGAGTGTGGATCTAACGAACTGCGACCATTGATCGCTTGGCGGCAGATCCTGCGCAAGACCAAGAAGAACCTGTCAGTCAACGTCGTGCTGCAGGAGTTCCAGACACCAAAGGCCGTGCAGCAACAGCATTCTGGTCCAGCCGATGACGACCAAGTTCTGGCGACGTATGCGTACCTCGAACGCTCCTCCGCGTCTCGAGAGCCCCGGATGTTCATCGAGCACCTCAACAGAGCAGGTCTAGGTAAGCTTCGAAGATGACCTGGACGATCGTGTGTTGGATGAATACTGACAACGGTGCTATTCGTCAAGAGGAGCTGCTTCTGGATCGGGAGAAGCCGCCTCTGAGCGTCCTGCAGCGCTACGTCCCGACGCGGTCAGGGTACAATCACTGCTACATGTCGATCTACACGTCGGAGGACTGCATCGTGCGCAAGTGCATCAACCCGCACCCAGTCCACGACGCCAAGGTGAGTCTGTCCCAGCGCACAGCGACCTTCGAGGCCGGGGAGCAGCAGATTCGCCAGCGTGCGTTCATCTCATTTCGGCAGTAAACTTCTGCTACTCTTCACGGTTCCGTGATCGGCTGAATGGACCTTGCGCGTCTCGTAGGCGTTGTGAACGACAAGGAACTGAAGCGCTCGATCGAGCACATCAACGGCGAGATCAGTGCACATCTAGAGAAGATCGTGGGTCGCGAGTGCGTGCGGATTGAGAGTTACTTCAAGGTGACTCGCCGTTATCCATCGGGCGACTTGAGGCATTCGTTACGTGCTCACTCAATGCTTCGTCCCCGTGCCAGATAGGAGCCAACCGCCGCGTGTACTTGCTCTGGAGCACCATGATCTCGTTCGAGTCGGTGGGAAAGCCAATCGCGAAGCAGTTTCGGCTCGCGCTTCCGTCGACTGTGAAGGCTCAAGGGAACGTCACGGGAATGTCTTCCGACGTCCAAACGCACGTCAGCAGTCTGACGACGCAGCTGAAAGTGTGCCCCAACTGCAAACGACCTCTGCCTCGCACCGAGATTGATTTCCTGGTACGATAGCGAACATTCGAGAGGTTGTGGCGAGTCAATGGACTCACGCATCGTCCACAGGTGTCGTACAAGTCGATTATTAACTCCCACAACGTAGAAACAACAGAAGAAGACGAGAGCGCGGTCGTCCCAGCACTCCTCCTCGCGATCGATGGCCCTACCAGCGTTGACAGATTCAACGAACTCAAGACGCAGACGTCCTATCTGTACGTTGCTCACTTCCAACTCTCTTGCTGCAGCAACTAACTAGGCGTCACGTCTCCTCCAGCTATCGGACGCTGAAGCTTTGCCAGTCCTGCGCAGCTCAAATCAACACTAGCGGGCAGCCGACGCAAAGGACGACAGCGTCTCCAAGTAAGACAGGCAAGAGCCAAGTGAAAGGGACGACGAAGGAGTCTCTCGCCACGAATGCCAACGCTTTGTTCTGGGCAAGAGCGGAGCGTGAGCGCAAACTACAAACGTGTCCCAAGCCGGTGGCCGTGGTCACTCGAGCAGTGCCTCCTGGCCGGACGCGAGTGCTTTTCTCCAAGGCCAACATGAAGCATGGGAGCACTCCGTACAGGCGGTATCTATCGCAGGCCTTGCCGCGGATAAACGCGCCGGAGCCATCGAGGCAAGAGAGCGCCAGCAGCCCCGCAATGCTGATGGAGAGCGTGCGCAACATCGCGTACTCGCTGAAGCGGAGGTTCGGAAGGCCGTCGTTTCGATTCGCTTTAGGGCAGATCAGCGCGTGCCTGCTCAGCGGACCGGTCGTGACGGTGGCTGCACTGCAGTCCGTCTGCGGCAACGAGTTGCTGGCGCCAGTGATCCAACACGTCCGTCACCAGTGTTGCTTGGCTCGGACGTTGTTGGCGTGAAGCTAACCGTGTGCCCTTTTGCAGTGGCAAACTGTTTGCAGCCCCGCATGGATCACTGGGTCGGTCGATGTTGACGAGCTGGACGCGATCCTTGCCGAGAGTATTCGTGTCGGACCTCGAGGAGACAGTGGTGGCCACGAAGTTGCTGGATGCCACGGCCAGGAGGTGCCTCATTCGACAGACGCAATGTGGGCAAAAGAGGCTGGGAGCGACACCCGACAGGTCCTTGTAGCTCGACCGCCACAACGACCCAAGAGCGCTGCGCCGACCATCCCGTCAATGAGGCCATCGCGTCGGCTGAGTGTGTCCACTGCACAGCAGCAGCCTGTTGATTCAGCCGCACCAGTTCCTCCATTCACCAGTCAAGTGGTTCCGCGACCGATCGGCACGTTGCGTGGGATTCCCGGAGGCGACAGAGACCCGGCCAGCAGCGAGGGAGGCGTCTGCGCGACGCCATCGCTCCATCTCGGCGCAAAGGAGAGCGAGGACGACTCGGACTCGAACCAGCGAGACGAAATCGGTTCCGACACCGGCAACCGAGCTGTGCGTGCTTCGCCTTGATCTCATACGTCCCTCGCAAGCCTCACACCCAAGCAATCGTCCTGCAGGAGCTTGAGCCAACGACGTCCACCGACACAGCAGCGCCACGCTCCAAGCAAGCAAGCGCTGCCTCCCTCTAGCCGCCGTCGAGAAGTATCGGGCGCCAACGCCGCAGCAGCCCGACAGATGACGCGCGGAGGAACCATGTCGTCCGTCCCCTTTGCCACCAACTCGGAGACGACATGCCGTCCGCGATGTTCACCAAGCGACTCGCCAACCGACAAATCGTCTTGGCCCCAGTATGCGTCGCTTCAAATTCAAACACGAGTGTAGCCACTTGAGGCCGCAACAGGTGGCGTTGGCGCCCTTTTTTCTCCGTTCCCGCCAAAACCGCGGATCGCAGGAACCAGTCATTTCGAGCTGCCCGCCATAAAACCTCGACTCGTGCCACTGTTGATTACTATGGATTCTCTTCTGGATACGAGGTTTTTCATCTCCACCGGGCATTGTGACGTAGTTTGAGTGGCATCCGTCGAGACCGCTCGGCTTCCCGACCTTCGCCGTCCGCTCTCGCCTTCCGCTCTTCTTCCCCTGTTGGCTGCGCTCCGCCGCGGCATTCGGCATCTTTCCCGGCCCCGCTCGGTCCCCTCCCCGCCCTCCTCTCCGCCCCCTCTGGCCGCCAGCACACGCAGCAGGATGGCGGACTTCAGCCACCCGGAGCAGCTCGAGGCGTGCCTGCTGCAGCTGACGCACGCCGACACGGAGCAGATCAAGCAGGCCGAGGCCGCGCTCAAGCTGTACATGAAGCAGCTGGCGAGCGTGGGCGGCTTCATGACGCAGATCCAGGGCTCGGCCAAGCCCGAGGTGCGCCAGCTCGCCGCGCTCATGCTGCGCAAGAAGATCTTCAAGCACTGGCCCAAGCTGGACGAGCCCACGCAGACGAGTGTCAAGCAGGCGCTGCTGGCGCGCGTGGCCGAGGACCCTGTGCACGTGGTGCGCACCACGGTGGCGGCGCTCGTGGCGGCGCTGGCGCTGCATGAGCTGAGCAACGGCAAGTGGCCCGAGCTGCTCGCCTTCATCAACACGTGCGCGACCACGGGCAACGCCGACCAGCGCGAGATCGCCATGAAGCTGCTGCAGCTGCTGGGCGAGTCCATGGGCACGCAGCTGCAGCCGCACTTCGCCAGCCTCAAGCAGCTCTTCGGCGCGGCGCTGCAGGACCCCGAGGCGCTCGCGGTGCGCGTCGGCGCTATGCGTGCGGCCTGCGCGCTGGTCGAGTTCCTCGAGGACCCCGACCTGCGCTCCTTCCGCGAGCTCGTGCCGCTCATGATGACGGTGCTGCAGCAGTGCGTGGCCAACGGCGCCGAGACGGAGGCGGTCGAGTTCCTCGACGTCTTCTCGGAGATCGCGTCGCACCCGTTCCCGCTGCTGGACCAGAGCTTCCCGCAGTTCATCGAGCTGCTGCTGCAGATCATCCTGGCGGAGCAGCTCGAGGTGTCGACGCGCGCGTCGGCGTCCTACGCGCTGGGCGAGTTCCTCAAGAAGAAGCCCAAGACGATCGGCAAGAAGGACCTCGTGGGCAAGGTGTTCACGGCCATGCTGGACATTGTCGCGCGCGATGACGCCGTCTCGTGCGGCCTCATCTCCAACCTGCTGGAGCGCGAGGCGCGCTCGGACGACAACGACGACGACGAGGACGACGAGTCGCCCGGCCACCTGGCGCAGCAGACGCTCGACACGCTCGCGCTCAACGTACCGGCCAAGTACGTCAACGCGGTCGTGTTCGGCGTGTGCAGCGAGTACATCACGTCACCGGACGCGCGCCGCCGCAAAGCCGGCGCTCTGGCGCTCGGCATCATCTCGGAGGGCTGCTGCGAGTTCATGTGCCAGAACCTCAAGCAGCTGCTGGAGGCCGTGTACAAGGCGGCGCAGGACCCGGCGCAGCCCGTGCGCGAGTCGGCGTGCTTCTCGCTGGGCCAGTTCGCCGAGTTCCTGCAGCCCAACATCACGGAGCACTACACGGAGATCCTGCCGATCGGCCTGGCGCTGCTGGACGACGGCGCCAAGACGATCAAGGCCACAGCGCTGTACGTGCTGGACGAGATCACGCAGAGCATGGAGAGCCATCAGGTGCTGCCGTACCTGGACACGCTGATGACCAAGCTGGTCCAGGTGCTGCGCACGGGCTCGCCGCAGCTGCAGAAGATGTCGCTGGACGCCATCGGCTCGATCGCGATCGGCGCCAAGGAGGCTTTCCTGCCGTACTTTGCGTCTGTGGCCGACCTGCTGCAGCCGTTCTGCGCGATCGAGGACCCCAAGTTCTTCTACCTGCGCGGCGCCGCCATCGAGTGCCTCGGGTACCTGGCCACGGCGCTGGGCAAGGACGCGTTCCGGCCGTACTTCGCGCCGTCCATGCCGTTTGTGTTCGCGTCGCTGTCGCTGGACGACTCGGAGCTCAAGGAGCAGGCGTTCGTGTACTTCATCAACGTGTCGAGCATCTTCAAGCAGGAGTTCCAGCCGTTCCTGGACGAGGCCGCGACGCACGTGCTGCGCGAGATCGAGAGCGACGAGGGCATCCGCGTCATGGGCGACAACGACGTGCTCGAGGGCTTCGACGACGAGGACGACGAGGACGACGAGGACGACGACAACGTGATGCGCCAGATCAGCATCCGCACGGACGCGCTCAACTCCAAGGTGCGCGCCATCACGGCCGTGGAGGAGCTGGCGCTCAACTGCGGCGCCGTGTTCGAGCCGTACATCCCCAAGCTGCTGGAGGCGCTGGCGCCGCTGACCGAGTACATCCACGAGGACGTGCGCGCGGCCGTGGCCGAGGCGCTGGCGGCGCTCGTCATCTGCTCGTTCGAGGCGTCGCACGCCAACACGGAGGGACAGGTGTGGACCAAGGGCGTGTTCGACAAGAGCATCCTGACGCCCAACAACGCCGTCATCCTCAACTCGGTCATGAAGAGCCTGGCGGAGGAGCTGCTGGAGGACCCGGAGGAGATCGTGGTCGAGAAGGCGTTCAACGCCATCAAGGCCATGTCGGCGCGCGTCGGACCCGTCGTGACGGTGGACCACCTGGCCACCATCACGCGCGTGACGAGCGCCGTGCTGTCGCACGACCACGTGTGCCAGTCGGAGGCCGAGCAGTTCGAGGACGAGGACGAGGAGAACGAGGGCGGCTCGGTGCTCGAGAGCGCGTCCGAGCTCATCGGTGTGCTCGGCAAGTGCTACGGCGAGCACCTGGCGGGCACCTTCTCGGAGCTGTTCCCCAAGTTCCTGGCGTTCGCCACGGGCCTGCGCGCGGCCCGCGACCGCGCGGCGGCCGTGGGCTGCTTCGCCGAGGTGCTGCGCGAGCTGGGCCCGGCGAGTCTGCAGTTCGTGGAGCAGGTCTTCCCGGTGGCGCTGCAGGGCCTGGCGTCCGACAACTTTGTGCTGAAGGCCAACAGCGCCTTCTGCGTGGGCATCCTGGCCGAGGTGAGCGGCGCCAAGCTGGCGCCCGCGTACGAGCAGATGCTGCACGCGCTGCGCCCGCTGTTCGACGCCGAGGCCAACGACGAGGTGGTCGTGGACAACGCGGCGGCCGCGGTCGCGCGCATGATCCTGGCGAGCGACGGCGCCGTGCCGCTCGAGCACGTGCTGCCGGTGCTGCTGCACGCGCTGCCGCTCAAGGCCGACTTTGACGAGAACGACGTCGTCTTCCGCTGCGTCAACGGGCTCGTGCAGGCGCAGCACCCGGCCGTGCTGAGCAACATGCCGCTCGTGCTCGACGTGTACGCCAAGGCGCTGGCCGCCGACTCGAACGTCGATGAACCCGAGCAGCAGGCCGTGCGCGCCTGCGTGCGCGCGCTGCTGGCGTCGTACGAGGCGCAGATGCAGCAGGCGATTGCGCAGATGAGCCCCGAGGCGCAGGCCGCGCTGAGCTCGGCGCTCAACTAGTCGCCGGGTCTCTGCTTGGCTGGATGGCATGTGCATGGGGCTCGATAACGAGACCAACGAGATGGATTATGTATGACGCACCCGTGTTGCCTGGTCGTGTATTGGCTCACAGCTTACCGCGTCGGTCGTGACGATGGAGAGCATGACGTCCGCCCGCTCACTGCTTGGCCTGCGTCTGCAGCAGGTGCGCGCGCAGCGCGTCGAGCGCCTTGAAGCGGTGCGAGATGCGGTTCTTGGCGGCCTTATCCATCTCGGCGTACGTCTGGTCGAAGCCGTCGGGCTGGAACACGGGGTCCCACCCGAAGCTGTTGGGCCCGCGCGCCGGCACGATGACGCCCGGCGTGCGGCCCACGAAGACGAGCGGGTCGGCGTCGGCCGCGCCGGTCGAGAGCGCGAAGATGCACTGCGCGTACGCCGACTTGTCGCTGTAGGCGGCCAGCAGGTTGTTGAGCCCCGCGTGGCCCGTCTTGTCGAGGAACCACTTGATGTACGGCCCCGGCAGCCCGCCCAGCGCGTTGAAGCACAGCGACGTGTCCTCCACGAGCACGGGGCCGCCGACACTAGCGGCCGCGAGGCGGCACTTGGCGCGCGCAATGTCCGCGGGCTCGCCCTGCAGCTCCGGCAGGTCCACGGCCTGGTTGCGCAGCTCGAAGGGGAAGTCCGCGCCCAGGATCGCCGCCACCTCGGCCAGCTTGTTGCGGTTGCCCGTCACGAACGTGATCACCGGCTTGGACGTCGCCATATTCGTCCGCAGCGTCACCTCCGCCACAGCTTTTGCCTGTTGATTGTGGTTGAGACCTTGGTGTCAGCGCGATGGGATCAGATCAGACGAAGAAGTCTGAGTCTGAGTTAAACTCTCTGTAATAAGGACGCTTGTAAAGAGAGTTATTGATAAATGTTGCGAGAAGGTCGCACGACGCGAAAGGTCACGACGTTTGGGGAGCTCTTGGACACCTGCTCAACCCTGGAGCATGTCGACGACCTTGGGCGGCCATTTGGACGCCTTGGAGCGACGCGTGCGGTCTCTCGCCGCGCTCCAGCTGTTCCCGACTGTCTGAGGCTCCAGCTGAGCGTCTCGCCGACTCGAGAAGCGCGATGCTGCCGGCGTTCCAGGTGCATCTGCACCAGCCGGTGCTGGAGCGCGTGGCACAGGTGGGCAAGTTCGACGGCCGGCACGCGGCGCTGGCATGCGGTACCACCGCCGGGAAGGTCTTCCTGCACTCGCCCAACGAGCAGTCGGACAACGACGAGGCACTGGGTGGCCAGGGAGGCGGCCAGCAGCGCGTGCGCTTCCTCAAGATCAACCGGCGCATCACGGCGCTGGCCGCGGGCAAGTTTCAGGCCGCGGACGCCGGTGACTCGCTCGTGGTCGGCACGCAGGCGAGTGTGCTGGCGTACAATGTCGACAAGAACTCGGACATCTTCTACAAGGACGTACCCGATGGCGTGCACACGATGGTGTTCGCTCCCGTGCCGTCGCTCAAGACGGCGTCTGCGGCGTCCGCGCCTGCCCGGATGGTCGTCGTGGGCGGCAACTGCTCCCTGCAAGGCTTCGGAGGGGACGGCAGCGAGCTCTTCTGGACTGTCACGGGCGACAACGTGCGTGCGCTCGCGCTCGGAGACATGACAGGCCACGGCCGCGAAGAACTCATTGTGGGCTCGGACGACTACGAGATCCGCGCGTTCCAGAACGAGGAACTCATGTACGAGTGCACCGAGACGAGCGCGCTTCGAGCACTCACGCCCATCCCGACGGCGGCTGATAAGCCCTCAAATCTGTTTGCCTATGCGCTCGACAACGGCACCGTCGGCGTGTACAAGGGCAAGAGCCGCGCGTGGCGCGTCAAGTCCAAGAACACACCCGTCGCGATCCAGGCCTTTGATGTGAACGGCGACGGCGACAAAGAGATCGTCATTGGCTGGAACAACGGAAAGTTCGAGGCGCGCAAGGTCACCAACGGTGAAGTTGTCCATCGCGAGGTCTTCTCCTCACCTGTCGCGGCGATGGTTAGCGGCGACTACCGCATGGACGGCAATGATCAGCTCATCTGCTGCTCCGCGGACGGCGAGATTCGTGGGTTTGTGACGCCGTCCGGCGACTTTCAGGCGCCGGTCTCTGGTGCACCGAGCACTGCGGCCTCCGACAAGGCCAAGAAGGAGGAGAAAGAAGTCGCAAAGCTGTCGAAGCTCAAGGCTGACCTGCAACTGGAGCTCAAGTCTCTTGAATCGACGTCTTCAAAGGCCGGAGGCAGCTCCGGGATCAGCGTCGCGAGCCTGAGCGGAGTGGGTAGTAACAGCAGCAGCGGCGGAAGCGCTGGTGGGAAAAGCGGAAAGCCAGGTGGGCTGCGGATCCGTGCCGATACGCATATCAAGGTCAAAAGCGCCATGACCAAGACGTCGACGGCCTTCGAGCTCATGGTCTCGACCGAGAACGAGCACGTCATCAAGATGGTCGTGCTGTACGAGTACGACGCGGGTCTGTTCGAGGGCGAATCGCTGGTCGTGCGACCCGCCACGATGGCATCCTCGGTGACAATCCCGCTGCCGATGGCGAAGCACACGGCCGCCAAGCTCGACATCAAGGTGTTGGTCGGGTCACGGGGCAACAACTCGTCCTTCCACGTGTTTGACACCGCGTTCAAAGTCCCCAAGTTTGCCGTCTTCCACCACCTGACTGGGCTGGACGGCTTCGACAAGCCCAAAGGCAGTGTCAAGTTCAAGACGCCGCTCAAGACGCACCAAATGGTCGCGTGGGTAGACAGCGCGTTCGCGCTGGCGCAGGCCGTGCCCGAGAGCGTACAGGTCTCGCTCTTCTTCCGCAACGTGCGCGACGGGAACGTACTGGTGATCAACATCAACGCGAATGAGACCGAGTTCTGCACGGACGACATGGAACTCGCGGCCGAGCTGGTGCAGCACATGTGCGCGTTCCTCGAGTGGCGCGAGCTCGAGTCGGTTGCCGACTTCCCGCGACAGATGGAAGACTTCCGCGCGCTGCTCGTCCGCGTGGACGAGTGCAACGCCATCCGACTCAAGCTCACGGGCGAGATGGCGGACGACTCGAACCAGGTCAAGAACCTCGTCATCCGCGTCGAGGACGCGCGCATCCTCAACGACATGTACGTGTTGCTGTTGCTGTTGCTGTTGTTACGATGCTCGGAGTGAGTGTGACGCTAACCACCGACAATCGCAGGACACGCATGCGGCGGTACTACTCGGAGTTGTTCACGCTCAACAACCAGCTGCTGGGCGAGTACACGAAGCGCAGCACAAACCACCAGGCGCTGCTGGACGCGCTCAAGGAGGTGAACAACATGATCCAGCTGGCCGCGCGGCTGCGCTTCGGCAACGCAAAGTCGACCGTCATCGCCGCCTGCCGCAAGGCTATCAAGAACAACAACATCCACGCGCTCTTCTACATCGTCAAGACGGGCAGAGAGGAGCACCAGTAGCACCAGTAGCCACAGCATAAGCGCAAGGTGAACTCTCGCCCATAATGACGTCGCCTTGACCACGTTGAAGCTGTTGAAAGTCGCGGAATTACGCCAGCTACAAGTCTTTTGTAAATAATCACAGATATAGATGTATATCCTATGCAATTATGCATATACCAGCTGTAATTCGGCGCTTTCCTTGCCGATATAGCCTCGGAATTCTCGCTTCCAAAGTGCATTTCGACACCAAGACGCCCAAGAAGAGGCCGGCGGCATGGCGGACGCCTTCAGCGCGGGCTTCCGCGAGTTCTGCGGCGGCGTGCAGCACGCCGTGTCGGGCCACCGCATCCTGCTCTTCTTCCTCAACTCGCGGCTCATCTGCGTCTCCAGCGCCAAGGTGCGGGCCCCCCGGATCGCCCGGCGTCGTTGTCGACACCTTTCGTCGCTGAATCTAACGCTCTCGCTCTCGCTCTCGCTGTTGCTGTCGCCCCCGCAGTGCTTCGTGCTCAACGGCCTCATCTTCCTCGGCAGTATCTTCTTCTTCGACCGCGCCGTCATCCCCGTCATCCACCTCTTCGGCGAGATCCTGCAGCAAACCTTCTCCTTCGGGTGCGTCCACGTCGTTCACGCCGTTCATGCCGTGGCTTGGACCGCCCTCACGTCCACGCGACGTGTTACGCAGACCGAGCCAGGCGGACGACGTGCGCGACCGCGTGGACGGGTTTGTCTTCCTGCTGTACCAGGTCCGTCGCCGCCGTTGCTGCTGGAGGGGAAGCCCGGTCCTCGGTCGCTCACTTCTGCCGTGCAGGTGCTCTGGATGTACCCGATCTACTGCATCAGCTTCATCCTCAACACGATCTGGTACCAAGAGATCGCGGATGACGGTGAGTATCGTGCGGATGGCCATGTCAGAGAGGAAGACACTCATTCTGGTGGACTGGAAGCATACATGCAGCTGCACGGCAAGCCCGCGCCGACGCCAGTCGCCGACATGATCCGGTATGCTCGGGAATTGCTTCAAGTCGAGGGTGTAAATGATGGAGCTGACGTGCGCTGCTGCTGCTGAAGGGATGAGCTGTACCGCGCGATCCTCGTGGGCTTCTTCCTCCTCCAGACGGTGCTGTCGTACCTGATCCCGGTCGTGGGCCCGGCCACGAGCTTCATCCACCTCAGCTGGCTGTACTCGCTTTACTGCTTCGAGTACAAGTGGTCGCTCGCGGGCTGGAGCCTCGAGCGGCGTCTCACTCACATGGAGCAGAACTGGTGCGGCTCTGCTCATGCTTCTTTCGCTGTTTGAGCCACTTGCTGACGCTGGGCTGCGGGGTATGCGCATCGGCACGCGCGCGTTCACAGGGCCTACTTTGCCGGGTTCGGCGCGCCATTCACGCTCGCGACGTTCTTCGTTCCGAACTTCGTGAGCAAAGGCATCTTCGCGCTGCTCTTCCCTGTCGTACGTTCGACTGTGTGGGCAAAGATGCATCGAATCGATCGATCTCTCACTGCGACTGATTGTTGCGGCAGTTCCTTCTGCTCGCCATCGCCTGCGACCCGATCTCCGAGAGCGACGAGCCGCCGAGCAAGCTCCCCATTTTCAGGTATGCAGTGGGAAGCCAATCGGGCAGTTCTCTCACGCAGATGAACACCGAAGTGGCTCATGTGTGGCCCACTGCTGGTCGAATTCGTGCGATGCAAACAGGTTCTCTCGCTGGTGGACTCTGCAGCTCCTGCGCCGCATTGGGAAGGCCACTGGCCTCAAGACCAAGAAGCAGAAGCAGCAGGCAAAGCCAGAGAGGAAGCGCAAGTGATGTGCGATGCCGGCATGCGCTGTGCGTATCGCTTGAAGCACTGCAGGGCGGCGGTATCGAGAAGGCAATCCATGTGTTGATTCAACCTGTCGCCGCGGCTTGTGAATGTTTGACATGGAAGAAGCGAGTGGCT
>JAADYB010000110.1:0-41263 GCA_023338075.1 Phytopythium litorale
AACGACTACGGCGCGCACGACAAGTTCCCGTGAGCGGAGCGCGGAGGCAACCGACTCCTATAGACCAGATCAGCCGTCTACCAGTCACCGAGTAACGAGGAATAACTTATCGACGCCACGGACGCTGCCTCAATGCATGCGGTGCGTTCCTCATCACTCCTGAACAAACGGGAACGACTGGAAGTCGCTGTACAGCAGCTGGCCGTCCTGGCCGTAGTGCGCCGCGCGGTAGCACCGGTTGCAGAAGAACATGGGGTCCGACACGCTCAGCCGGTCGCCGTAGCACACGAACTTGGCGGTGTAGTGCTGGCAGATGAAGCAGTTGCGCAGTGCTCGGTACAGCGTGTTGGGCAGCCGCATGGGGAACGCCGACCGGTCCTGCTCGTCCCACTCGTGCGGCAGCCGCGCGTCTCGTAGCCGCACCAAGTGCTCGCACTCGCCTTGGTGAATGTACACGCCCGGGACGTCGACAAGCAGTGGCAGGTCGCCGAACCGCGTCTCGTGCAGGCTTCCCGTCGCCAGACTCGCATCTTGGCCAGCAGACGGACTGCATCCGTACTTGGCAAGTCGGCTCGGCTTGGCCTGCAGCCACGCGCGGATCTCCGTCGAGTAGTCCACGACTTGAGTGGGGGCAGACGCCTCCGCATCCTGACGGAGGACGCGCGTATCGGCGTAGAACTGCCCGCCAAAGAACAGGAGCCTGGCGCTCCGGTCGTGGACGCGCAGCCGCTCGTCGTAGGCGCAGGCAACGAGATCCAGCACCTCGGCCAGCGTCTGCGAGCCCCGCACGAGGAACGACTGCGTCTTGGCCGGGTCCTTGCTGGCGTGGAGCACGTCGATCCACAGGATCGGGTCCGTGTCGCTCACGCCCTTCGACTGCTTGTTCTCCACTGCGTCCCCGTCCTCTGCTAGCGGTGGAGGACGCGCGAACTCGAAGCTGCGCGCGGTGGTCGTGTCCGCCGCCGACCGCTTCTGCGCGAGCCGCGGCTTCTTGGGCCGGTGCTGCTCCACGAACCGCCGCACACGCGCGCTCGGTGCCCGCTCCTCCTTCAAGTCGGCGATGTCCGGCAGCGCGTCGATCATGCCCCGGAAGTCGCGCAGCAGCAGCTGCTGCTTGCGGCGCCACCGCTTGCTGCTCTTGCGGCGCTTGCGCTCGCGCCGCTCGGCCTCAGCCGGCGCCAGTTCTTCGCTCTCCTCCCCGTCCTCTCCCCTCGTGGAGGGGCCGCTCAGGTCCTCGTCGTTCAGGTACAGCAGCGCGCTCACGAGGCGCTGGTACTTGCCGACGCGCTCCATGTAGGGCAGCGCCGTCTCGGCCGCCGCCGGATCGAGCTCGTTCCAGCGCCGCAGCGCCGCGTACACGCCCGCGCCCACCGCGCGCTCCAGCGGCGGGAGAGCCACGTCCTCCACGCCAATGTCCACGTCGCCGCCGCCTTCGTCCGCGGCGAACAGCGGCGGGAAGAGCGCGGCGAAGTCGTCGGCCGCCATGCCGCCATGAGCTCGAGACGCGCCTGCCCCCAAAGGTTTCCAGGCGAAATCGCACTTTGCCGAATTCACTCAGTACTCACCTTGAAGGGCATCTCGTACTTTGCAGAATGCACCGGGTACGCTCCTCCGCTTGGCGACGTTTCCGCCCCCTTCACATATCCCCAATACTCACCTCGAGTCACCGACGAGCCAACGGAAGCGGCGACGACCAGGAAGGACGCCGCTCCGTGTGTGTCCAGCCCCCCGTGCCGCTGGCTCCGTTCCCCGACGTGACAGGTGACAGCTGACCGTCGGCGTCATGAGCTGGGCCGCCGCGCCGAGCGCCCAGTCGACCGTGGCGATGGTGCGCAAGTCGGTCTCGGGGTCGACTCTCTGGGGCGGCGCGGCGCTGGGCACGAGCGCGAGCGCGGGCTCCGCCGCTGTGACCGCCGCCGCCTCGTCAGCCGGAGCTGCGGACAGCGACGGCGAGTCACGCGTGCTCGGCGACGTGGTCGTGCCGCTCGTGCTGTGGGACCGGCCGCCCCGCGTGACGGCCTCGAGCATGCACGTCGCGTTCCTCCCGCGGTCGCAGCCGAGCCAGAACTCGAACGCGGGCGGCAAGCAGGGCGCTCCGGCAGGCGCGAGGCGCTCCAGCAGCACTCGTACCGACTGCCGCGCTAGCGCTGGCCTCGCGAGCACCAAACCCGGACGAAAGTCGATCGGCGCGTTCAACTTCAACAGCATCGAGGCGGCCTTAGTGGACGACGACGACACGGACGATGACGCGCTGGGCGACGACACGAGTTTTCAGCTCGGTGTGTTTATCGGGACGGATGACGGCGTCGTGCTATACTGGCTGTTCGAAGAAGACGTCGTCGTGCAGGTCAACATGCTCATCTTCGCGGACGCGGTGAGCACGGACGCCAGCGGCGGAGCCGACGCTTCCCAGGCGATTGGCGCGCCGATCCACGGAATTGCGACCGGCGTGGACGAGTGGGGGCAAAGCACGCTCGTGACGGTCTCTCGAGAAGGCGCCGTGGCGCGGTGGCTGCTGCCAAACGGTGTGTGCTCGAGCGCGAACGCGACCCTGGCGCGCGAGCTCGCGCCGGTCAAAGGACTGAAGATGTTCTGCAACAACCGGTACGCCGTCGCGTTCAGTGACGAGTCGCGCATTATGATCCTGGACTCGTGGAAGATGGCGCTTCTCTACTGCGTCGACACGGCGCAGGAGCAGATTCGGCGGAGTATCGCAGTGGGCGAGCTCAAGATGGCGGCAGGGCGGCCTAATGGAGCCGACACCGGCGGGGTTCAAAGCCGAAAAGTGGTGAGTTCGACAAGACCAAGCGCTTCTGGATCTGGGAATGCAGGCGGTTTAGACGCGGAGCACTTGACTCAAGCATCACAGAGTGGGGTCATGTCTTCGGCCAGCATGGATACCGACCAGTTGCCGATGGGTAGCAGCCGCGCGGCACTGAACGCAATGCAGGCGACCTCGTCCCCGCACAGCACGCGCAGCCCTTCTCCGTCGCCTCAGGTCTGGGACTCGCTTGTCATCTCTCTGGGCACTGAGGGGCTGGTGAAGTGCTTCGTGTGGGCAAAGCCTCGCGGCGTGAACACGCTTGGGTCAAGTGGGTCCCAGTGGCTCCAGCAAAGCTGTTGGATCTTGTCATGGGCAGACGATGCGCACGATATCACGTGCTCTCAAAGCACGTCTCTCAAAGATGGAGACAACATGAATCCGCAGACGGCGTTGATGCGCTCCATCAAGACCAGCTACTTCCCTGTCTCCATTCAGTTGTCGCCGAACGCCGGATTCGTGCTCTGCATTTGGAGGAGCAAGTGGATCGTGTTGAAGCGCAAGTGGCTCTGCGATCTTGACAGCCCAACGAGCAGTAGTACCGGTCATCTCCGGGGAGGTGTCACACGATTCAAGCCTAAAGTCCGCGGAGTAAGCTGTCGTTCTGTACCCGGTCAACTCGTGCGGGACGCGAGCGAGAACTCCGCTGAGGAGATCGACATGTCTATCCAGTGGGACGACGGGAGGTTCCTGAGCGACACTCAGGTAATCCTTTGGACATCGTCTGGGCACGCCTTCACGTTCCAGCTACCTTCAACCGGAAATGGCGGAGAGGCGGCTGGAAAGGATGGCGGCAAGTTCTTCATCTTCACGAAAGATCACGACCAGTTGGTGCCGCGCAGCAGCTGCAAAGTGTTGGTTGAAGTCGACAAGTTCCAGCGTGTTGGCTTTATGAACGAGTGCCAGTGCTGTGGCGAAGCGCGCGACGCGTCTCCGTCCAAGGTAACTAGTCTATCTCACACCAGAGCCGGGCGGCTATCCGGCTTCACGTCGTGTGTCGTCCCGGGATCAACGGCTTCGTCTGGTACCAGGCCGACCAACAAACAGCTCCAGGCGCGCTCGATCGCCCCCAATTTTCGGCTAGTGCATACCTGTGCACGCGGAAGCGTCGCTTTCTGGAGAGTGTCAGCCAGCAACTCGGTGGCGTCCGACAAGGACGCAAAGACCGGTATGCCAGCGGCCAATGACCCTGTCGAGCCGCCTCGCTTCTTTTACCTCCAGGACGGATTCAGCTTGCCTGCCAGAGACGAAGACCACCCTCGCCCAGAGCAAGCATCGAGACAACCCGACAAGCATCTGTGTTTGTCGCACCTTATTGTCGCTCGTGACACGGCTCAGTCGTCATACACGTACGAAGTTGCCCTTCGAGCAGGGGTCCGTAGGCGCCGGCAACGATTGCGGCACGAGTTGCATGATGCCGCGAGTGGCAGCAGCTCGACCACGGCCGCCACAGCAGCGAGTGTGCTGGCGAATGCATTGGCTCCAGTCACCGGGCGATTGGGTCAACCATTTTCTACATCGGTTGATGCTGGAGTTGTTTTCAGCGCCGCTCGACCCGGAGGCTCTGAGAAGAGCAATCGGTACCTGTTAGATGTGCCGGTGCTGTTGAAGGGCTTCTCGGATGGATCGATCACTTTCCAGCTGCTTGGTTCTGGTGGACGCGCTGGCGAGGCAAGCAGTCGGGATGGCCACGATGACTGCCTGACTGCTATATCTGCGCACCGCGGCAAAGTCACTGCATTGGCACACTGCTACTGGCCTCAGCCGCCATCCAGTGAAGACAATTTATCCCTGCTGTTGTCATCTGCCTTACGGAGAGGAAACATCGGCGACGCAGCCTCAAGTCGACTTGGAGGACGAACTGGAGCTAGTGGCCGATCAACTAACCCCACCCTTACCCGACGTGGCAGCTTCACACAGGCGCTGCCATGCTTGGCGACGGACAAGAACCCATTTTACCGATCGCGCTTCCCTTCGGCGCCATCCGCAACGGCAACACGCCGAAGCTCGTCCAGTCGGAACTTGAAAGCCGAGCTAAGTGTCGACACTACGAGCCTGGTAGCTGTGCCGCTGTCCGCATCGGCTCCTTCAAGCCCACGCGCTGGGATCCCAGCGACTAGGAATGGCCAGCCGCTGGGAGACTTGACGGTTCTCGTGTTCTCCGGAGGACAAGACGGCGTGTTGAAAGTGATCGAGCTGACTTTGACTCCGTCGGGAAGATCGTTCGAGTGCGAGGTCAACGTCATCCAGCACTTTCGAAATCACAGAGGCGCCATCGAGCAGATCAGTGTTTCTCCGGTGCGGCACACGACCGACGAGTGGGAAGTCGCCTTTCCTGATCGCCTGATCGGCACTGTCGGTGCAGATTACAAGCTCGTCATTTATGCGCCGGTGTACGCCCAGAATCCAAGTTGTCCTGGCGCTCGGACCCCGGGAGCGGCGAGCGGGAGGTTGGGGCTGGAGTTCGAGTGCGTTTTCGAGTTCACGCAGCATCCAGACGCCATTCTTTATGTGGAGTGGCACCTGGAGCGGGGTTTTGTTCACGCCGAATGCGAGGACGGCATGGTGTACGTCTGGAACATCAACACGGGGATTCTTGAGCGAGCGATGCCGTCTGCGCTACTGAACGGCGGAGGCAACGCGTCTGCCATCGTAGACGACGGCGACCTTGCTTCTAACCTTCAAGTCGCCGAATCCTCATCGCCAGTTGACTGCTCCAAGCTGTGTATTGGCGACACGTCGGTGCATTGTCTGCGGTACAAGATCCTGCAATGCGCAGAGCATATCAAGGCGAACTGGCGCATTTTCTTCGAGGTCTGCGGCGATTTTGACGATGATTCTGAGTTGGCAGGAGCGGGGACAGATCGTGATCGGCGCTCTACACGGTCGCCGTACGCCATCGGATCTGTGGAGCTGCTGCTGCTATCGTTTCTGCTGTCGTGGGGAGCGTCGCCGGACATTGACCAAGCCTGTCGAGATCTTCTAGGCATTGAGGCTCCCAGCGTGCTGCACTCGTTCGCGCTCGAGGCTGTCCCGGGAGCCATCACACTGCCAATTCCGTGGAAGTCAACACCTCCTCCCCGCTCAAGCGGGCTTGCACTGGGATCTCCTTCTGGGACCTTTGACTTCGCTCGGCATTGGCAGCATTCGTCCGCGATGTCGGCGAATCTGGCGCTGGGGGTCGTCTCGCTGTGCATGAACCTGATGGAGCACCGGTATACCAAGTCGGGTAAGGACGTGGATGGACAGAGCGCAGAGGGTCTGCCGACGTCGCCGCGAAACAAGGAGGAGTTCCATGTGCTCTGGAGCCAGATTATCACGCAGCACTCGGTGGTGCTGCCGGACTACGTCCCGCGCTTTCGCGAGCCGGAGCTCGAGTCGCTGGCGAAATTCGGCTTCGATTCGTGCGAGTACACCCAGCTGGCAGCGCGCACACTGCTCAACGGTGTCATCAAACGGCTGAGCTCGGCGGCACGAGCGACCATCTCGGCCGAGTACGCCGCCAAGCTTCACCTCGAGCTTGCTCGCCTCGAGACGGAGTCAGGAAGCAAGATCGCCGGGGGCGGGGCGAGTGGGAACGTGACAAACTCGGCCCTGGTGGTCGATCGCTTGGGCTCGCTCGTGATCCTGCTGAGCATGATCGGCACGTGCTATCCTGGCGAGATCGCGCCGGCGACTGCCCGCGAGGTGTGCGACATCCTCGTGCATCTGCTGAGGTCGCCAGCGCACAACGTCGCGTTCGTCGCGGCCGAGCTGCTCACGAAGGGGTTGATGCTGTTTCGTCCCCACCTGTTGGACCTTTCGTCGCTGGTGTGCCAGCTCCTGTTCCTGGACATGCGAGAAAAGCAGCGGGATACCTCTGCGGCGACCGGCGGAGGTGGAGTGGCTGTGAATCACGACGCTCGCGTGCTGGCGAGCGGCGGCAGCAACGCTGCGCTGAGTCTTCTGGTGGAGCTTGGCGCGTGCGAGACGGCGTTCGTGCTGACGCTGCTCCAGCACGAGATGAACAGCAACGACCGTCCGCAAGGATACCGCGAGTGCGTGCTGCTGTACCTGACGGAGCTCATCAACACGCACTACCTGCTCATGTTCCGCCACCTGCCGGCGGTCGTCGACACGATCATGTGCTGCCTGGACCCGACCAAGCCGGATCGGCGCCGACGGTGCCTGCCGTTGAGCACGCGGTGCCTGCAGAACCTCGTGCGGCGGTTCCCGATGGTGGACTTCCACCGCGAGACGCAGCGGCTCGCCGTGGGGACGATGGAGGCGGTGATCCTGATCTACGACCTGCGCACGGCGACCAAGTGGCGCGTGCTGGACGGGCACTCGTCGGCGGTCTCGGCCGTGAGCTTCCGCGCCGACGGCCAGATCCTGGTCTCGTACGCGGCGCGCGAGGGCAGTGTGCGCTGGTGGAACAGCGGCAACGCCGGGCTGTTCGGCGGCATGCTCAAGATGCACCAGTCGTGTCTGAAGGAGCACAAGCTGGACGTGTTGACGTCGGTCGCCAGCGCGCCGGCCATGAGCGGCGGCGCCAGCGCCGACCTGAAGCAGGTCATCCAGACGTGCCGCTTCCACTTCCTGGCGCTCAAGGTGTCACCCGAGAGCCCGACCGCGGCGCTCGCGGCCAGTGGCGCCGGCAACCAGCCCGAGGCCAAGACCAAGACGGTTCTCCGCCTCACGCGCGAGGACGCCAGTCAGGTGCAGTTCCTGCTCTGAGAAGGTCGCGGAGACACGAGAACACATTGGCAGGAAGAGCACGTTGTATGCAGGAGGAAGGAGGTAGAACGCGTTGACGCGGGCTTATAGCTCCCGCATCCACGGTAGTGCGTGCGTCCACCCGTAATCAGACGTATCTGATCCGCCTCAGCGCGCCTTCCCCGAATCTTCGCTTTGGTCGAGTCGGCAAGTACCGTGAATCGGTTTTCACGGGTTTTCGCCCCAGTCGCGCGAACTTCCAGGAACATCAGAATCAGCTTTGAACCGCCACCAACAAGTCCGCCAAGCGCTCCGCCGAGTCGGTCGGTCTCTTCCTCCTCTTCCTCTCCGTCCGCCTCCCCGCCTCCAGTTCCCATGGCGCAGTCGGCGCACCGAGACGCGGACGCCGAGGCGCTGGCGGCCGCGCTGGCCGAGTCGCTGCAGTGCGTTCCTGTCGCTCTCTATCGCATCTCTAGTCCGCTTGATCCGCTTCCTGCATGGGTCTCACGCCGGTCGCTTGTGCACTAACTGGACGCGCCAGGCCGGACTACATGGAGGAGATCTTGCGCGCCGAGTCGGCTTCGCGCCCGGCGCCGCCCGTCGCTCCGTCACCGACGCCCGCGCCGGCTCCGACCTCCGACGACGCAGACCAGGCGCCGAGCGACGACGAGGACGACGTGGATGAGGCCACGAGCCGGGAGCTGCAGCGCCACCTGCGGGTCGACGCGCGCGCCGTGCGCATGGACGAGAAGCAGCAGGCCGCGGCGGCGGAAGACGCCCAGGAGGACGAGGAAGAGGAGGATGGCGAGGAAGAGGGAGAGGACGACCCGAACGCTCTGCACCCGCTGCTCAACCTGGCCGAGGCCCTACTGCTGGACGTGCTCCTCTTCCTGGACGAGGAGTCTGTCGTCGACTGCATGTGCGCGTGCCGCCGGCTGCTGCACGTCGCGCGCGCCGAGGCCGTCTTCGAGACGCTGTGTCGCCGCATTTTCCCGGTGCAGAACCCGCGCGTGGCGGCGGCCGCCAAGGCCGACCGCTTTGCGCTGCGCAAGTTCAATTCCTGGTACCACATGTTCCACGATCGCCCGCGCGTGCGCTACAACGGCTTCTACTGCCTGCGCGTGTCATACTACAAGAAGCCCGAGCTCAACATGTGGACCGAGATCGTGCCCGGCACCATTCTGCAGGTAATCTACTACCGCTACTTCGCCTTCCAGCGCGACGGCACGGTGCTCTACGCGATGCTCTTCAAGCCGCCGCACGACGCCACGCCGGCGCTCCGAGGCGCGGCGGCGGCCATGGCGGCCATCCCGGTGGCCAGCGGGACCACGTCGACGTCCTCCGGCCGCCAGGAAGTGTTCCGCGGGCGGTACCACGTCGAGAAGGACGAAGTGTTCGTGCGCGTGCCCACTAACCACAACCTGGTCGAGTTCCGCCTGAAGATCGACCGCCGCTTCCGCGGACACAACACCAAACTCGTGCTCAAGGAGCACTACTCGTTCTCGGAGCCCAACGGCACGGGCTGGGTCGACCACTTCGACACGCACGACGAAGAGTTCCACTACTGGCGCTGCTGGGACCTCTGCTGATCATGAGCCCGTGCCGGTTGGACGGACATTCAAGGCGATCCGGCGAGGGAAGGAGGCGCTTTTGTACGTTTAGATGTATGAATAGCCCGCGCGGCGTGGCTGTTTGAATTGTTCATACGTCTGCCAGTGAGCAGCGCGGCTTCATGTTGCCGCCGTGTGTTTGATGCCGTGATGCGATGAGCTTCAAGCAGATTGCGCCAATGACCGCAATCTCTGCCCAGAGCAGGCGAGCGGTCTATTTATGCGTGTGCCCGCGTGGTATTATTAGTCGCCTCCGCTCCACCTCATTGGCCTCCCATGCCTCCTGCAGGCTCTCGCAGCTTCGTCGGTCACTTCAGCTCCAGCGACCACCGCATCGAGGCATCCAGCGACGAGCAATGGCGCCGATCGTGCGCACGGCCGTTCCCAAGACGGTCAAGGCAGCTGAAGCGAGCGACAACAACGCCAAGAGCACGCGGACGTCCTCGAGCAGCAGCAGCCGCGCGAAAGACGAGTCAGCTGCGAAGCGGACGCCCGTGAGCCGGACATCAACACCAACCGGCAGCTCGGGGGCGGCCGGCAGCACAAGCAGCAAGGCGAGAACTTCGTCTGCGAGCTCGACAGCATCGCGTGCAGGCACGTCGTTGTCGTCCAAGGAACCCGCACAGCCTCAGACCAAGACGTCGGCTCGCAAAGACGCCAAGACGCCGCCAGCCGTGACTCCGGCTAATAGCAACAACGTAGCAGCGCCGCAGCCTCAAGACACCGCGAAACCCACGCGGGCGGCGCTACCACTGCCCTCGGCTACGCTTCACAAGCACAAGCAGGCCGCCGTCTTCAACTCGGGCAAGAAGCGTCACAAGACGTCCGTATAGCGTTGTCAAAGGTCTCACTGTTGGTTCCATGGGGTCTGATTGAACGCGTTTGGTTGGCAAGCAGCAACTTTTCGAGCGCGTACGACGGCGGGTCGATCCCGTGCCGCATCAACCACGGCAGTATCAAGAACGCGGTCCAGTGGACCAAGGCTCCTGAGAGTGCGTCTTGCCGAGTTGTGATGCTTGCGGGTCCCTTCCTTGCGTCTAACTCCTTCTCTGTGGACTTATCAGCTCTAGCTTTCGACCCGCTGCTGGTCACGTGCACCGAGGGCTTCCTCGAGACGGAGCACCCATTCGTGTTCCTCTCGCGGCAGATGTTCCGCGAGCTAATGCAGCTCGAGGACGCCCCTGAGAAGACTCTGCCGGTGCTCCCGCGTGTGATCGCACCGCTGCGCGCGGCGCTGATGGCCAAGGAGGAGGACGTGTTCCTCATGGCGCTCGAGGCTACGCGGCTGCTGTCCGAGGCCGTCGAGCACGAGATGAACGCGTACGTGCCCAAGCTGGCGCAGCAGATCCACCGGCGCATGGGGACGGCGCGGGGATTGCGAGCACAGGCCGAGGAGACACTGGCTGCGCTGGAGCGCAACGGCGGCAAGGAGGCCCTCGCCATGATCCGGGCCAAGATCCCCACGTATGTCTCCGTCAACATCTAGAGAGCACAGAAGAGGAAGGGTCTACAGAAGCACAACAAGAACACATGAGAACCGGTTGAAGCAAATATCATACAGTGATACGCTCGCTTGTTCACGCTGAGCGTGTGAAAACGAAGCGTGCTCGGCAGCAGGAGGCTTGTCAAATACCGTGGAGCATCAAAACTACCTGCGCCAACTCAAGCGAAGTAGCTTGACATTCGAGAGCAGCCTGTTGTGGCACACTGTGGCTCTATCAATGGTTTCAAAGCATGCCACTCAGAGCTAGCAACCTCGAATCTCCATTTTGTGAACTCTTTCAGACGAATGCGTTATGGATGGTTGTGTATCCGTGGGCGACAAGGGTGATTGCTGCGGAACTTGAAATGCGAACTTTGGTGGCTAGCGAAGCCTTCGATTTACCAGTGTTGGAGCGCGAGTCGGCCTTTGATTTGGCTGATCTGGCAGCCTGTTACTTGTTGCTGAAAGCCTGCTTCTCGTGCGTTCAAGTCCTCGACAACGAAGCTGACAGCGACCAATAAGGAATCTCCAATCATCAAGCAGCTGACCAAGGAGACGATCTCTTAGATCTGGAGTCCAGCAAATGTTTTGGAGCGAGCAAGTACGTGCTGGTGCGACCTAGTTTGTTCTATACGACTCAAGAGTCACAGTACATTGTATCGACAAGCAGCAACAGGTTCCCGCGGTCCTCGAGTCTCCGCTCAAGTCTGAAGTCTCCAGAATGCGAGGCATGACACTGCCGACTGCGCATGCTCCGCCGCGATGTTCAGGACAAAGTCCCTTTGTTTTATTTTGTTGTTTTATGTTTTTTTCTGTTTTCTCTGCTTTCTCTGTTGTTCATCAATGCAAATCGAAAATGCTATGCTACCTTGTCACATGCACATATGCAATGATGCCTTGGTCTGGTCCAGGAAGAAGGCGATCAACCGGTCTCGCTGTCCACCGAGAGCATCAATGCTTACTCCATCACTGGTGGGAGCGGACACGGAGACCCATCGCCTGCGCCGTCTGGAGCGTCACGAAAGCGAAGTGGTCGTAAATCGGCGTCTCTCCTTGATCCGAAAAGTAGGTGACCACCCTGTCAAACGAACTCTCCATCGCTTGTGTGATCAATCGCGTCGATTCTCGACCCAGTTGTTCCTCGCGAAGTCGATCCGTCAACGTAGGCACAATGGGGACGTTGAACGAGGCGTAGCAAATGTCGTACAGCGCGCGCAAGTCAGCTTGGCCGTATAATCTCATCGAGTGCACGAACATGTCGTCAAGCGCACGCGTCGCTGCATTCCCCTTCGATACGTTGGTAGTCGCCAGGGTCCAGCATACGTTGAATGGCTTGTTGAAGACTGATGCGATATCGTCTCGGATCTGCGCACCGTCACTGACCGTCACGAATGAAAGGCTGAATGCTGGAATCTGCAGTTCGGCAATGTGGTCGATGTGGTTTTGAAGTCCGTCCGCCAAACCTCGGCCTGGGTTGTAACGGTCTTGATCGTCGTGCTGATCAATCAGCCGCAAGTTCCCACGACGAAGAACCTGGGGGTCAACATACAGCGCACGAGGGTCGTGCTGATGCATGCAGTAATTGTAGTCGGCGTGGAGAACGCGTCGATAACACTTCTCGTTGCTGTTGACCCGCGATCCTTGACACACCGCTTCATGAGGCGTTGCCCACTCACAGTGAACTTGACAAAAGTAACCGCGTCCGTCATAATGAATGGCTTTGTTGCACCGGTAGCCTCCCCTCGCCATTGCGTGGCACCAGCTCGCTTGGTTGGCGTGGCGACCGCAGTAGATGCTCCCGTGGCTTCTCGGCGATCGACACTGCTTGCCCGTTGAGGGGGCGAAACCTTGACACCCCCACAATCTCGTCGGCGTGAAGACGTGAGTGTGCGTGTTGCGAACCATGGCGACTTGGCGAGTGAAGCGGAGAAAGAGACCAACGCCAACGGAGCCCCCTGGCATGACCCGTGGCCATTGCCATGGGCTTCTCGATCGAGAAGATTCGATCGAGAAGATCGTGGACACCATCTGGCATGAGTCGTTATCTTGAAAAGGTGTCAAAGATGATCTCGATCAACGATCTTTGCACAAAGAGGGTCTTGTTCGTGTTGCCGTGAGGCAAATATTTACACATGAGATCCACCTTTTACCAATTTCAATCAAATCGTCTCATGGCCGGAAGCAGCTGCGTCCATGACTTGACGGCTTCAAGTTGAAGCACCAGCTTTCGCCGTGGCAAGTCCCCAATGGCAGCTCTGCGCCATGGGGAGTCCGTGGCAGCTGAGCGCTCAACACTAGCTCATCAAACTGCTCGACCGCGTTCGGCGTGTGGTGATTGAAACCATGACTGCAACGACGGGAAATGCGTCACTGCCGAACTGCTTGGTGCGACGGTCGCTTCGAGCTGTGGGAAGCCGACGCCAGGTTTGCCAAGACACACTCAAGCTTGTTACACGCTGTCGTCCACACGGAACGAAGGCGTCTGACCCTCGACCCATTCAGTTCTGCTCTGACCCGAATCACAGCGCTTGCCCGCCCCAAGGAGGGCCGCTTCGGTATCGCTGGACGCGCCGCAGGACCGGATTCGCCGGTGCCACGTGACGTGGACGCGGCTTCGGTCGCTGCAGAACCAACCGGGTAGCTTGGGCGAGTGAGAAGGCCTCTCAACGTCTGGTAATTGGCCCAGCAAGTTCGCGTGCGTCCGGTGCGAGTGCATGCGTCCGGTGCGAGCGAGATCAATGAGCTGTGACGAATGATCACGACTGCTCAGCGCAGATGCAACTCGCAGCCGCACCGGAACTTGCAGCACTGCGGCCGGACGCATTTGAGCCCACTTCGTGTTGGAAGACGTCGCCTCGATGCAAATGGCGAGGCGGGTTCTTTTTGTCGACTTCGCTTGGGACGAGTTGAGGCGTGAGCTAGCGCTTTCTCATCATCAGCCAGCCGCAAGAAGAGCACATGGTTCCAAAAGTTCATCGGTGAGGACTTGGCTTGCTTTTATACCTTTGACTCAAAGGTTTTGAGGTATCATTCGCACCCGAGTCTTCTCTTCACGGCCTTGAAAAGCGCACGCCTCGGTCCAGAGCCGCTAGAACCTCAAGTTGTTGCGTGCACTGCGTCGCTGAGCCCAGCCACTTGGTCTGGCTACCGTCAACCGGCTCGTGTTCGAACAGTAAATGGGTCGTCCATCGCTCTATGATAGACCGGCAGTGCCCTCTTCTGGCCAGCCACTTTCACATTATCGGCCCCGACGCCATGACCAACTGGAAGGAGCTTGCGCGGCGAGCAGCAGCAGCCGCGGAGCTTGGTCGCTCTCGCTTCGCCGTGTTCCATCATAGTCGCCCATGGATCGACTGGGCATTCGTCTACGTCTCCGGCGGGCTTTACTGCCTCATCCTCCGAGCGAACAACCTCCCCGCGTTCATTGAGACCTACAGCGACGCGGACAGCGACTCTGCTGGGCTGAGAGCGCGCGGCGTGATTCTCGGGATGTTCGAGGACTTCTGTCTGCTATCGTACTTGGCGCTGGCGCTGTGGGTGTACGACTGGCTCGCGCTGCAGCTCTCACGGTGCCGCGACGTGAGGTCCGCCCGGAGGATCCTGGAAGAAGGAGACGCACCTGAGGACCGGCGGATCCCGCTCGGCATCTGCTCTTCCTTGTCGACAAAGACGCAGTGGAAAGCTCGGGTTGTTGCCTTTGCCAGCATCAGCCTCCGCTTCGTGGTCTTCTTTACGCTGTTCGCCGGGACCGTCGCGTTCTTCGTCGCGGACTACGTGCTCATGCGCGCGCGGAAGCTACGCTTCACGGTCGACTGGATCACAATGTACCTGAACGACGATGGCGCCGCGTCGACCGTCGAGATCCCGAAGGAGGAAGTGCGTCTTGCCGTCGCGTCCACGGTCGTCTGCGTGCTCGTGTCTCTCGTCTTCGCACTCGTCAACATCACGTGCGCGACCGATTTGTCGCGCTGGAGTCCGGTGGAGCTCGTGCCAGCGATTCTCCGACTGCGACAGACTAGTCGGAGCACCGAAGACAAGGCTCGCAGACAGACGAAGGTGGCTCAACGCTCCAACTCCAAGAACGCCGATGACGCCGTGGATGTGACCACGCCACAGCCGAAGCGCGGGTCTATCTACTACATCGTCATGGACTCGGAGGGAGAGGTTGACGATGGCTCCGGTCGGTTCCGGTGCGAGAGCGTTGACATCCTCCACACCGAGTCGGATGACTCCAGCGATCGAAGGCGTGGCAACGGACTTGTCTCGAGAGCGTGCGCCGCAGTGGGTCTAGCAGCTCCACCGGCGCTGCCAACGCACCCTGGTCGCTTTCGTCGACGCATGATGACCCTGCTCGCAGTGTTCTGGACGCTCGCACTCGCCACGATCTTCCTCGTCGTGTTTCCCCTTGCCGCCATGTCGATGGCTCAGCACACGACACCCGTCGTCGCTCAAATCGCGCTCAACACGAACCTGAACGAAGCTCTTCGGGCCATGACGGGTGATGAGGAGCTGCTGGTGCCGACAGTCGCGAGCGCAGAGATCAGCACGAGCTCCGTCAACTCGCTGTTCATCCACAACGCGACCGAGAACTTCACGCTGTTCGGTGACGACGTGCTCTACCGTCAGACGCACGGCTTCCTGGGTGAGCGGTCGCTGAACGTGAGCGTCGACCCAGAGAACCCACCGAACGTGCTGCTGCTCGTGATCGAGTCGTTCCGGCACCGCGACTCCAAGTACCTCGTGGGCGACGAAGGCGTGTACCTGATGAACGGCGACGCTAACCTGACCGTGACACCGCATTTTGACCGGTGGGCCGCGCGGGGTGTCGCGTTCAACAATTTCTGGTCAAGCTACCGCACGAGCCGCTCGTTGGAGAGCATCCAGTTCGCGCAGCTGCCCTACGACTCGGTCACGGACTCGGGGACAACCGGCGGCAAGACGGACGTACAGCTCTCGGGTCTGCCGCAGCTCTTCACAGCGCTCGGGTACGACACGCTGTTCGCCACGGGCTGCCGCACCGACTACGATCAATGGGACGCGTTCCTGCCCTCGCACGGGTTCGACGAGGTTCTGGACGTAGACGAGTTCAAGGCGTTCGCTGAGAGCGACTTGGGCATCCAGCCGCAGGACTGGCTGGACGACAAGGACGGCGGCCAGCGCAGGGCACTGTCGTACTGGGGAGTGCATGACGACTTGTCGTTTGAGGTGCTCGGCAACCTCATGCTCAACCGGACGGGCGAGCAGGCCGAGCGCGTGGCGGCCGGACAGCCCAAGCGGCCGACGTTCACTACCTTCTACTCCATCAGCTCGCACGTCCCGTACTGGGAGCACCCCAAGTGGTGGGATGACTACGAAGACAAGCCCGATCTGTCGTCGCTGTACGAGAACGCGACCGAGTACAGCGACGACATCCACCGGTACGCGGACATCCGGTACTTCCAAGACCTGGCGCTCGGCAAGTTCCTCGACCGGATGCAGGTCGAGGGCGTGCTGAACGACACAATCGTGTTCATCGTCGGGGACCACGGGCAGGCGCCAGAGAACGGGTGCGACAAGTACATTGAGGACGCCCAGGAGTCGACGACCCACGTGGCGGCGGCGCTGATCGCCGAGGGGCGGCTGGGTGACGCCGCGGGCTCTGTCTTCACCGACGCGGCGCAGCACTACGACCTGCTCAACACGCTGGCCGACATGGTGGGCGTTCCAGAAGGTGGCTTCGTCCAGAGCGGCGTAGGTCGGTCGCTGCTGCGCGCCGTGCCGTTCGGCGAGCGCGTCGTGTGGAGCAACAACCCGGCGAAGAAGATGGCGGCGATTCGAGGCACGACGCGCATCGAGTACGACCGCGAGTCCAGCGCCGTGGCCGTCTTTGAGACGCGCAGCGACCACAACGAACTCAACGACTTGTACCCGGCGCTGACGGACGCGGAGAAGGAAGAGATCGACTCGATCCGCGCCGCTGGACGCAGCTTGAACTTGTACTTCAAAGACCGGTGGGACAAGAAGTGCATCCTCTCGGTCGAGTGCTGAGAGCCGCCAGTGGCCCACCGGTCTCGACTGGAAACTAGGCAAGTCCCACGGATCCCTCGTCGTGCTCTCCGATACCAAGCGCCGGTCGGCCCTATGCTTGAGCGAGGACCGCTGGTGCATGGGCCGCAACCTCAGCTCCGTACTCTAGCGTACACTCACATCGCGCGACCGCCTCGCTCCCGACTTGAGGCCAGGAGGATGGCCAGTCTCCGACCTCTTTATCTGATCTGTAGCTCCACACAGCCCACTTCTACCTTCACTGAAGGCTTCACTGAAGGTCTGAAGATCCTTCAGAACACATCGTTCGCCGCAGGAGGTCGGATCGAACGCTCTCCTGCACTTCAGGATACTGAAGTATCTCTCTCGCTCGACGAATGATTGAGAGCATCTATAAGGCACCTATAAGCAAAACACGCCCCGTAACAAAACGAAATGCATCTGGTCTGCACCACCACTTCAACAGGCTGTCGGGCTGTCGGCATCTTTCAGCCGCACGCTGAACCAGTTACTGACGAAGTGCAATGCACCCGCACGCTTCAACTGGCAAAGACACGCGGACATCCAGAAAGCTGGCGGGTGTGCCATGCCGATGAAGAGCAAGAGCGCTCGCGAAGGTGGCGACAACGCCGCGAAAGGCGAGGAGGATCGTCTGGTCTGTCCAAAGCCCGTGGGGTGCGAATCATGCCACACGAGGGCAAAACCACCGGGCAGTCGAGGAAGTGGAAGGTCGTCAGGCGGTCGTGACGACCGCGAGGAGATTGCCTGCCTGTCCTGTTCACTCGCGTGGCGTCTTTCGACAGAGGCGAGCTGCTACCGCTCGGCGCTGATTCCTGCTGCAACCCAGCGCGAGGATGGAAACTTCAGCCAGCAGCCGTCGGTGCCACTGAACTGCCGACACACTTGGCCGCAGCTCATGGACATTACGCCACGTCGAGCGGGGCGGAAAACAGAAATGACGCGCGCTCATTCCAACGCCGAGGCGCCCCTTTTGCCAGCGACGTGGCGTCGTGGAGACCCTCTTTGAGCAGTGAATGAGAGTCCCAGGGCCGCGCGTGAGACGCTGCCGGTCAGACGCCAAGCTACTAAGCACGTGGGCCATGCAACCGGAGAAAGAGGGCAGTCGCTGCCGCCAATACCGAGCGCGTAGCATGTCTGAGATAGAAACCTTTGTTATTGGATACGTGACTATAAATGTGGAAATATATGTTTTCATAATGATAGAAGTTGCTATTGATAAAATGTATAATCCAATACAACAGTATGATTTATATTTTTGTAGTGTCCCAATTGGGCGGCTGGAGGGTCACGCGTCCATCGCTTGCGCCGCCGGCACTTGCCACTTGCCTGGGCCGCTCGCCCCATGGCCGCACGACTGTTTACTGCGTGCGGGCGAGTCCCACGTCGACACTTGCTGTCTGTCCCCCGCTTTTCGCTTTTCGCTGCTCGCTGGCCCGCTCCTCCCCTGCGTCCCGATGGGGGCAGTGGCTCCGGGCACTTCTCAGCTCTCTTCAATGTCCGCCCAGCTCTCCTAATGCTCACTTCTCAAACCACGCGTCCCCGCGTCCGACTAGCACAGAGTCCGCGCACACGTGCTCCCAGTGCTGTTGCCGCAGCGGTGGGCAATGGCGCGGCGTGTGCGAGACACGCTGTCGGGGACCAACTTCGCGCTCAACACGGCGCTGCACAGATGGCCCTGGCTCGGGTATGCGGCGGTCTACGCCTCCGGGATGGTGGCGTTCTCCACCTACCGCATCGCCAACCTCTCTGCCATCGTCGCAGCCCTCCCAGGAGACGAAGATTCCGCCGGTATCCAAGTGGGCGGCGTCCTGTTCGGACTGCTGCAAGATGCGGTTGTCTCCAGCTACCTGTCCCTCGCGCTGTACGTGTTGGACGCGACGTTCAACCGACTCTCGAGCTGCAACGACACGGCGCCGAACGGCTGCCTCGACTGCTTCACACGGGGCCTCTACTTTGTCTCGCGACTCAAGCTGGTGCTCAAACGCCTGACTCGGTTCGCACTCGCGTTTGCAGCCTACGGAGCCATGGTCGCGGCGGTTGCGACCGACGCGGTGCTCATCAGGAGCAGACACTGCCGCTTCTCCTTCGACTGGCTTGGCGACTACCTCAACGACGACTTGAGTCGCTACCCACTCGTGATCGAAGTTGAAGAAGAGCAGCATCTTGCACGGGTCGCCGCTCACGTGACGATAGCGCTGGCGGCGATCTTTGCGGCTGTGAATGCCGTCTGGATCGACCTCACACGGTGGTGCCCGTTCGCTCAGATTGACTGGCGGTTTGTCAGCCGGCCATGCCAGCGGACGCGACGCCAACCCACTGCGGAGTCACTCAATCAGCCATCCATCAACTACATCGTGATTGAGAACGGCGAGTTCTTCGACTCGGACGACAACCAGTTGCGAGGGACACTGAGTCTGCTGGGCCAGACACCCCAAGCAGATTTCTCAAGCATCGAAATGGGCCAGAGCAAGGATGAGGATGAAGGCGCAACGTGGGAACTCACGGTCGCAACCGCCGTCATCTGCATCCTCGTTCTGATCGTGCTCCCCATCCTGCTGGCGTTGGTCGCGCGGCATCTCCCGCCGTTGTCGGCTCACATCGCGCTCAACGTCAACGTCAACGAGCCCGTACAAGGCATCAGCGGCTTCAATCTCTATCCGCCAGTCGGAGACTGATGTGACTAAATGAGATTGACGTTAGCGTCGACCAAGTGGATGATGCATGAAGCAAACGCCACACTTCACGCCCGTAGTCGGGGTGCATCTCACCCGCCATGCACGAAGAACCAGCCTACATCCATCAAGACGACGTGTGGCGGTCTCCTGGACACCTCTGAGCGCTACCGACTGGTCGGCTTTGCACCGAGCCCCGGCATCCTCATTCTGCAGCTTGCGCCACTCTACACACTCCACGACAACAAGACTCAAGACCGTCCAGCTGCGCGCCACCATGAAGCTCCAGCTCTTTGCAGCCGTCGCTGTGTGCGTCGGCATACTCTCCAGCCCGTTCGCCGAGGCCCAGCGGGCCGGCGGACGCAGAGAGCAGGACGGAAACGGCATGGGCAACAGCATGGTCATGGGCATGGACAACGGTATGGGCATGGGTCAGCAAGGCTTCGGTCCTGGTGGCGCTGGCAGCAACTTCGGGGGCAGTGCTGGTGGGCGTTTCGCCGGCGGCAGCGGCATTGGAGCACCCAACGGGTTCGGAGCTGGCGGTGGCGGTCAATTCGCTGGAGGGCTCGGCGGTCAGCTCGGAGGTGGACTCGGTGGCGTTCTTGGCGGTGGCGGTGGGAACGGTCTGAACGGCGGGCAGCCGAACCGTCCGACTCCGGCGCCGACGACGCGTGCGGGTGGACGCGCCGTGGGAGGTGCTGCTGCTGGAGGAGTCGCGGGCGGCGTTGCCGGAGGAGTTACTGGTGGTGTCACCGGTGGCGTGGCTGGTGGTGTCGTGGGCGGAGCCGTCGGAGTCGGTGGCGCGCTCGGGGGCGTCGGCGGCCCCGGCTTCGGTGGTCCAGGCTTCGGTGGTCCAGGCTTTGGCATTGGCGGCCCAGGCTTTGGCGGCCCAGGCTTTGGCGGCCCCATTGGCCCCGTCGGTCCTCTTGGTCCTCTTGGCGGCCCGGGACCGCGTTGGTTCGGCCGCGGCCGCCGTGGGCGTCGTTGGTGGTAGCGGATGCGTCTCGACAGCCGCTTGGACCGGAGGAAGCGGCGGCGTCGGACGCAGCGCGCAGAGTGAGTGTGCATTTGCCAGCTCGGATTGTATTTGAGACCGAGCGGCCAGCGCAAGGCGGCGAGCCCGCAGTAAGCAATGAACGAACCCCCGTGACGTGACTTTCGATTCCTTGCTTGATGTGCCTCGCCATCTGACCAGAACGCGTTGATGTAGCGGACAGCGTCTCTTGGTATCACATCAGATCTTTCAAATAATAAATGATATTGTTCATTCAAAACTTAAATGAACTCCATAAATGAAAAGGACGCATAAACAAGTACTGTAGCTCCTCGATATGTAAAAGCCCACCTGCTCGCCGCGCCGTCCCTCCATCTCGCCATTCGGCCTCTTCCTCCAAATGGCGCCTTCCTCCGCGCTGCTGGCGGCGCTGGCGGCCCTCCTCTGGGTCTCCGCGGCCGCGCAGCTGGTCGTGGACATCCCGGCGCCGGTCCACGGGTTGGACAGGGCGGCGCTGTGCGCCTTGGACGTGGACCGCGCGAGCCACGCGCTGGAGCTGGTGCGCGTGCAGCCGGAGCGGCGCGGAGGCGCCGTGGACGCGCGCCGCGCCGCCCTGGACAACGGGTACCCGCGCATCCTGTGCGTGGTGAACACCATCTCGGTGCACCACGCGACGCGCGCGCAAGCGGTGGCGGACACGTGGGGCCAGCGCTGCGACGAGCTCGTGTTCTTCAGCAACGCGAGCGACTGGATCGTCGTGGGCGAGGGCTCGGCGCGCGAGCGGCGCTTCGAGGTGGTGGCGCTCGACGTGCCGGCGGACCACAACCACCTGTGGCAGAAGCACAAGGCCACGCTGCGCTACGTGCACGCGCGCTTCCGGCACGCCTTCGACTGGTTCTACAAGGCAGACGACGACGCGTTCGTGCTGCTCGAGAACCTGCGGGCGTACTTGCGGCGGCCCGAGATCCTCATGAGCCTGCGGCGGACGCCCATGCAGATGGGCCATCGCTTCAACCTCACGCAGGAGCTCGTGAGCTACTACATCGTGGACCATCGGCTCGAGACGGCCTGGCGCCAGCGCTGGGACCGCTGGGTCTTCAACTCGGGCGGCCCGGGCTACGCCATGAACCGCCTGTATTTGGACACGGTGGTGGCCAGCTTCGAGGACTGGACGTGCCTCTCGGACGACTTCAGCGAGATGCTCCCCGACGACGCGTCCATCTCGTTCTGCATGATGTGGCACGACGTCTACCCGTGGGATACGCGGGACCTGCGCGGCCGCGAGCGGTGGCACGCCGACAAGCCCAAGGGCGTCTTCTTCAAGAACCCCAACATCGACAACGACCCTGAGTACTGGTACGAGCAGTACCACCGCATGATCGGCGGCGTGCGCTGGGGGGCCGCCGGCGCCGCGCCCGACAGCGTCGCCTTCCACTACGTCAGCCCCGAGCTCATGTACCACATGGAGCGCGCGCTCTACCTGTGCCGCGCGGCCGACGACGTGCGCGACGTCGCCGACTTCAACGACCGCTTCGACCTCGCGCTCGGCGACAAGGTTATGGTCTACCAGGACGTGCCGCGCAAGCGGCGGCGGCAGCAGCAGCCAGCCGACGACGGACAGTAGCTGAGGAGACCATGTGAAGTAAGGTGCGACGCGTTCGTTACTTGGTTGCTATCGAGTTGGGGTGTCTCCGTCGCAGAGACTCTATCTGCTGCTCCGTCCTAGTGCCCGAACAGCGAGCCGGCGTCGCTGAGCCGGTCCTGCGTCTCCAGCCACTGCGCGTGCGCCACCGCGGATGCCTGCTGCTTGCTCGTCAGCACGAGCTTCTCCGGCAGGTCCTGGATGCGCTTGGCCGCGCTGTCGACGCCGCCAAAGAGTCCCGCGACGCCCTCCAGCCCGGACGACGACGCGCGCGCGCTCTTGAGCGCCTGCATGGGCACCTCCAGCAGCTCCTTGACCACGTTCTTCTGGCTCTTGATGCTCAGGTTGCCGCGCAGCGCGCGCTCCGCCTCCACCACGAGTTCCGGTGTGATCCCGGGCAGAGAGAGGAGCACGCCGCGAGGCAGTGGACAGAGCAATTCGGCCGGCCGCTCCGGCTGGTTGCACGGGTCGATGCCCTTGCACTCGTCCACGGGCGCCAAGCCGAGCGTCAGCCGGCAGTAAATGTTGCGCGCGAGGTTGATGAGCTCCCACTTGAGCGCGTCCTCCTTCTCGTGGCCCGGGTGCTCGCCCAGCAGCCCCTGCAGTGCCGCGGAGAAGAGCTCGCGGCCGAAGTACTCGCTCAGCGCTGGCTCCGCGTGCAGCATGTTGACCAGCTTGTCTGCGAGCAGGACGGCGCGGCGGCACGTGGCGCTGTCCTTCCAGCAAATGAGCTGGAGCAGCACCGCGCCGACGGCGAACGGCAGCGTCCGCGACTCGCGCAGGATGAAATCGCGCAGCGCCGCGTCTTCCGGCTGCGTCACGTGCTTGGGGTTGTCCGTCTCGACGCCCACGACAGTCTTGGCGTCGATCGTGCTCTCGAGCAGGTCCATCACCTGCCGCACCATGTCCACGAGCATCTTCTCGCGCGCCACGTCCTGCTTGGTCTCGTCCAGGCCCACCACAAGCGCGCTCCATGGCGTCTTCTTGCTGGGAGCCGCCCCCGCGCTCACCGCCCCATTCGACTGCGTGCCGTCCCCACTCGGGACGAACACGGGCTTGGCGAAGCACACGCCGGCGCGCTCGACGAAGTGGCGGAAGATGCTGAGCAGCACCGGCTCCAGCAGCGTCGGGTACAGCTGCCGAGGGCACGTCTTGATAAACGGCAGCATTACGTACGCAAGCAGACCCTTCAGGTGGCGGTGCTCCATCACTTGCAGGTTGCTCAGCAGGCTGTCCCTCCACACGGCGGCGGCGGCGTCCGGGTTGTCGTAGAAGCTCTTCTGGGACACCGCGACGCCCATCAAATGGTACGTCACATCGCGCACGCCGCGGTGCCACTTGGACCAGCGCGAGGCGGGCGGGAGCTTGGCGATCTCGTCTTCATCAAGGTGGTGGCGGCCGCCCAGGAACTGCGCGACCTCGTCAACCGAGACGCTCAAGAGCCAGCACGCAGACGACGTCTGGAGCGCCGCGGCCTTCACTTCGGCGCTATAGAGCGCATGCTGAGCCTGGATGAGGGCCGCGAGGTTCGGAAGCAGCAGCGGCCAGATGCTCGCAAACCCCAGGCGAGTGACGGTGGTGCCTGCTGGCGAGGACTCGCTCTTGGCGATGCACGCGCGTTTGGCGATGCCGTAGAGCGTCGTCAGCGTCTGCAGCATCTTCCTGGGCCGCATCGACGAGCTTGAGCCCGAGCCACCAGCAGCGCCAGCACCCGAGGACGACTCAATGGCGCTGATGATCGCTTGGGGGGACGAGACGAGGTCCGTGACCTCTGCAGACGTCCACCGCGCGATGGGCTCGCTCACGACCTGCTGCAGGAACTGCTCGCGCTCCTCGGCACTCTCCATCGAGTTGGAGACCAGCACGAGGATCTCGTACAGCAGCACGCCTTCGGACTCGAGCACGCGGTCCGTCGCGAAGAGCTGCTGCACCTGAGTGCACAGCACTGGCAGCACGGGGAGGATCTGGGCGGGGATGGCGTTGCAAATAGTCACGAGCGACGCCAGAGCGCGCCGCCGGACGTTCATTGTGTCGGTGCTCATTTGCCCGTGGACGTCTTCGCCCGGGAGAGCAAAGTTGATGTGCGTGAACAGCATGTCGAACACGGGGGTGAGAGCCGCGCCGTCGAGCGCGTAGTACTTGGGGAAGGCCGAGAGCACCAGCATCTGCCGGTACTTCAGCTGCGGGTCCTGTGTCTCGAAGGCAACCACCATCTGCAGCAGCGACTGCACGAGCTGCCGGTTCGCGGGGCTCTCCAGCTCGCGCGGCGGAAGTTGCTTGATCACGCACTCGAGCAGCGCCGTGACGCCCTCGTGGTACAGGAACGCCGTGCTGCGCTCCGTGCACAGCCGGCGGTCCGGCGTGAGGTGGTCCGTGCCCGACGGGAACCGCGCGAGCACGAATGCGACGCGGTCGCGCAGCATCTCGAGCATGACCGTCGGCGCGAGCTGCACGAGCACGCGGATGAGGCCGTAGATGCGGCCGCGGAAGTTGTAGAAGAAGGTCATGTACTCGTGGTGGTCGTCAAACTCCTCCGCGCTCACCTCGCACACGCGCCGCTCGTTTGCAGAGGCCGCGCTCGCATCAGTCTCGCCACCGTCGTCATCGTCGTCGAAGCGGTCGGGCGAGCCCAGCCGGAAGAACTTGTCGAACGACGTGGCTCGCAGCGTGGCAAGGATGTCGGCGAGGAACGCGTCGCCGGTGCCGGTGACCCGGCCAGCGTTCACCACCGCCTTGTTCTTGAGCACGTTCAGCCACAGCACGACTTGCGCCTCGGCGATCATGACGCTCGGGTGCGTGAACAGCCGCGCGAGGACCTCGAGGACGGCGTGGAGCAGCGCCATCTCCTGCACGCCCTTCTCCAGCAGCAGCGTGTCGAGCTGGTAGGTGCCCCACGTGACGAGCAGGTCGTTCACCTTCTTGTGGAACCGGAGCGTGTCCTCCATCTCGGTGCTCGGGAGCGTCAGCAGGTCCAGCGTCGCCACCTTCTCGATAATCAGTGCGGTGCTCTGCAGCATGATGGCGCGGTTGTCCTTGCCGAAGCCGCGCGACATGTACACCTCGAGGCACTCGGCGGCGGCCAGGCGGAACTCGCGGTCGTCCAGCAGCAGCACGGCCACCATGATGAGGTTGGTCGATGGCTGCACGGGGCGGTCGAGCGGCATCCAGTCCAGGAACTCCTTGAGCATGGCGAGCGCGGCGTGGATGAGGCGCCGGCTCGAGCCGGACGCGGCGGGCGCGGCCTTGAACAGCGCGTACTGCTTCTCCAGCTCCTGGTAGACGGCCGGGAAGAGCTGCGGCAGGCACGCGTTGAGGCCCTGCAGGATGTCCTTGCGCCGCGCCGGCGGGATGGACGTGTTGAACGAGCTGCTGACGCAGTCCTCGGCCAGCGAGCGCAGCACCAGCATGACGAGCTCGACCTGCTGCGGCGAGCCGGCCTGCCAGATCTGCAGCAGCTCGGGCAGCAGCTCGGGCCAGCGCTGCGGGAACTGCCGCTTGGCCATCTGCGCGACCAGCGCCACCTTCTTCTCGCGCAGGAAAACGGGCTCGTCCTCCTCGCTGCTGCTGCTGCTGCTGCTGGCGTTGCGCAACAGCAGGTCCACGAGCTCGCTGCGCAGCGCCGACTGCTCGGCAGGCGGCAGCGCGCCCCAGCGCGTGAGCACGTAGTGCTCCAGCACGTGCAGCGCAAAGTGGCGGCGCATGTGCGCCTCCATGGGCGTCGCGGCGTCGACCGCCGGCGCGCGGAACATGGCCACGGCGTACAGCGCGCAGTCGCCGCGCGTCTTGAACTGCTCGCAGAAGGCGTAGGCCGCCGCGCGGTCCGCCGCCGACGCCGCGGGCGAGTGACTCACCTGCACCGCCAGCAGCGCCTGCTGGTACAGCTGCGGGTCCATCGCTCTCGTGGGCTCTATCGGTGGCCTCAGCGACTCGCGAGCGGCGCGGCGGGAAGAGAGAGAGGAGGAGCACACGTGGGGCGGCGGGGACGGCCGGGGCCGGCGGCGCGGAGGCGGGCGGCGCGCAGAAAGAGGGCGTCTCCGCGAGGTGCCAGCGGCCGGCGAATGGGTGCGTCGACAATGGAAATGGTGGTGGCGAAGACGCGGTTGACTTGGCGGTTGTATGGTGTCTTGCACCTCCGCATATGGAATAGACCCAGTATGGGTCCATTTACAAACGTGCAAAAGACCATTCGCCCAAAACGAAAGCCAAACGGGTATTTGGGTGATGAAATCGCTGGCCTTTGCGAAACAGTCGCCAGGCTGGCAGGTCGAGCACAGTCAGCCTGACTGTGCCGTTGTGGGCGGATTGACCTGCAATCGCTTATGCGTTTTCAAGCGATCTGCACGCTGATTGGTGGATTCGTCCCGATGTTGAAGCTGGGTGGCTGACCCTTTCGGCTTGAAAGGGTCAGCAGCCCAGCCGAAGGCAATTTACTACATTTGGCAGGTTTTGAACTCTCAACGGCGATACTATCACTCAGACAGGTCCGATAGAAACCCTGTTTGAAGTGACCTCTGGAGCCCCGCACTTGACACATCCGGAGGAGAAGATGCGAGACTTTCGCTCCTTCTCGCTCCGACCATCACGTCTTGCAGGCTGATGGTAACTTGGCGGTTGTATGGTGTCAAACGGGCGAACTAAAAACACGCATACACTCATTTGTTTTTTTTAACTTGCTATCACCCGCTCACCCATTCACCCGTTTGGGCACATGCTGACAATTGCCAAGTTTACTTCTGAAACTGGGTTTTCGTTGCCATTTAGCTTTGCATGGGAACAACAAATATGCCTCAAAACATCATGGAGTTTTGAGTTACTTATGACCGTCATGACATGAACCAAATTTTTATGAGGCATCAACTCAATGGGTGTTGCGGTGCGGCCAACGGCGGGGTGGTCGGCTCTTCACTGCACAAGTTGCGTGCAGCTCTCGGACACTGCGGTGCGGTGGTGTTCCGTGCTGCACTCGAGGTCCGCACTCCTCCGCGGCGATCTGCCTTGAACCGCATTGAGTGCAGCAGCCGACCACCTCCACTCGACTGCGCATGACGCATAGGGAGTCGACCTCGGACCATCCGCGAGTCTGGTGGTCGATTCCTTCCCGGTGCGTCAAGAAGGCGCCAGCCGCTCTGCCGGACAGGCGGTTGCGGCGTCTCCGTGGCGAGCCGGACAGTGGTGCCAAGCCCCAAGCAACGCCGGCGTTGGAGCACCAGCCACGGCGCTGGCACCGCAGCGATTGGTCGAGAGTTGCTGCTCCGCGTGACGGCGGGAGCAGAGACCGACCGCATTTCGACGTTTTATTGCTGTCCACCGACCTGAACGACTTGCATTTCGTATGGACGAGTCGAGCATTGCGATGTTTTTTCGTTCGCGAAATCGAATCTAAAAAGCGACTTACTCGCAGCGCTCACTTCACTCGCCAACCTGCTCCATCCGCGCGCGGACTTCTCCTCGAGCCCCTCGACAGCCAACGCCAGCGACCGGTCGACCATGCAGAAGGGCTCGGTGGGCTTCCAGATGCTGTGCTTCGCCTTCGGGCAGGGCATCATGCTGCTCAATGTGGCATCCGGCGTGCTGTCCAAGTACCTGACGCTCGAGGACGCAAGCCTGCCGACGCTGCAGAGCACGTGCCTGTACATCCTGCTGGCGGTCGTCTTCCTGGCCGTGCGCTTCGTGCGCAAGACACCGGCCACGTCGATCCCCTGGTGGTACTACATCCTGCTGGCGTTCGTCGACGTCGAGGGCAACTACTTCGCCGTCAAGGCGTACAACTACGCCAACTACGCGACGCTCAGCCTCATCCTCAACACGACCGTGCCGTTCGTGACCGTCTTCTGCTTCGTGTTCCTCAAGACGCGCTACCGCCTGCTGCACTGCGTCGGCGGCGTCATCGCGCTCGGTGGGCCCATCACGATCTTCCTCGCCGACTACGCCGCGTCCAACAACGGCGTCGCGAGCCGCGAGGTGCGCGGCGACTTCTACGCGCTCGTCGCCGCCGTCTTCTACGCCACGTCCAACGTCATGATCCAGGCGGTCGTCAAGGCGCGCGACGTCAACGCCAACATCGAGGTGCTGGGCTTCCTCGGCTTCTGGGCGTCCATTATCTCCATCGTCCAGGTCGCCATCCTCGAGCGCGACCCGATCGGCGACGTCGACTGGACCGGACGCGTCTACGGCTACATGGCCGGCTACGTGCTTGTGCTCTTCACCTTCTACGTCATCACGTCCGTCTTCCTGCGCTGGGCCGAGTCGCTCATGTTCAACCTGAGCCTGCTCACCGGCCCCGTGTTCACCGTGGCCGTCTCGTACCTCCTCTTCGACGAGCCCGTCAACAAGTGGTATTGGCTCGCGCTCGCCTTCGTCTACGTCGGGCTCGTCGTCTACAGCAGCTCCAAGGCGCCGATCGAGCTCGGGCAGCACGAGAACGACAAGGAGGAGGGCGAGTTCGCCGAGATGGCAACACCGACCGCGCGCGACGTCAAGAGCGGCCCCTTCGGCGAAGTGTAGATAGATGCCTCACCTCGCTGCGTCTCGAAATCCCATCAAGTAACACTAACGCGAGCACAAAGAGTGTCGTGTTCCAACTCTCACTACAGTTTGACATGAAGAGCAACGACCCACGGCGTCCAGCTCACGGCGGGCTGATGCCAGTGGCGTCGGCGGCCTTACTGTCGTTGGAGCCGCAACAGCGCTTGGAGAGCTTCCGGCCGTTGTTCGGGTCCTCGGGCACGTCGAGCGTCGGGTTGCGGTCGAAGAAGTTCTCGGGCTTGAGCGTGAACTTGGCGTAGTCCACGGGCATGATGGGCCAGTCCTCGGCGCGCGGGAAGTGCGTGAGCCCGAACGTGTGCCACACGACAATGTCCTCGCCGTCCACCGCCCGGTTCTTGGCGGTGTACGCCGGGAGACCCGCACCGCCGGGGTGTTGGTTGGGCGTGTAGCCCGCGGCCCACATCTCGTCGCGCTCGTACTGCGAAACCCACAGGTGCTTGGTCGCGAACGTCGCGCGCTGGCGGATAGACGCCTCGTCCGCCGCGAGCAGCAACGGCAAGCTCTCAGGGATGAGCACAAACGACGTCGGGTTGCCGACCCAGTTGGTCGCCTCGCTCGACGCGATGCGCCAGACGCGGCCCATGTTGTTGTTGGCCTCACGCTGTGCCTCATGCTCGGTGGTCAAGCGCGTCTCCTTGCGGCGGAACGCGTTGCCCACAGGGTTCTCTGGCCCCATGGGTACGCGCTCGACTTCGAGCTCGTCGACGCAGCACTTGTCGCCGTCGATGGCGACGTCTAGGCGAGCGGAGAAGAGGTGCTGATGGCACGGAGCACCGAGACGCGGAGCCATCGCCGTGGCCCACGGGTAGTCCTGCACGTCCGGGCGGCCAGAGGCGAAGACGATGCCTGTCGCCTTGGCTTCGAGCTCGATCTTGCCGTCCAAGTAGAGGTACCAGAAGAATCCGTAGTCGTAGTTGCCGACCGTGACGAAGAAGGAGATGACGAGCCGGCGCTGACGACGAACGGTGCCCTGCTTCGTGTAGTAGTCCGTGTGCTTCCAGAGCGTACCGAAGTCCTCCTCGTGCATGCAGATGGCGTTCTTGATGACGATGGGCTCGCAGAAGTCGTCGACGACCGTCGCGTCCAGGTACTGGATGTGGCCGAGGCAGTCGCACCCGAGCTCGAGCGAGTTGGCGAGTCGGCCAAACTGATACTCACTCGCGTCGAAGTAGTTCTGCCACTCGTGCGTCGGCACAGGCTCGCCGTACGGCACGACCATCTCGGAGACGGAGGCGCGGTTCAGGATCTTGCGGTGTTTGCCCTGATTCTTGTCGAAGAAGGACACGTCGTGCAGTGTCAGACCCTCGCGGCCGTTGAAGCCGACGCGCAGGCGCCAGTTCTCCCACTCGACGACGTTGTTGTCGACGGTGAAGCTCGCCCCCTCGGGCTGCGTGATCACGAGCGGCTTGAGCGACGTGCGCATCGGCCCCGACAGCTTTGGGTCCAGGTAGTCACCGGGAGACGTCGGGATGTGGTTGTATCCCGTGTCAATCACACGCAGCACCTTGCGGTTCGACAGGTCGACGTGGGCGACGATACCGTCGATAGGGTACGCCCACATGGCGCGCGTGTGTTCTCGCGAGAGGAAGCTGAGCACTCGGATCATCCGGCGCCCGACTTCGTCCCCGTAACCAAAGACGCCGGCAGAGAGCGGGACGCAGCGGACATTCTCCAAGTCGGTCACGCCGCGAGACGCCAGCGCCGCAATGTACCGCTCGTCCTGCTTGGTGACGGTTTCGGCGTCGACAAAGTCCTGGTCGAGCACGGGGCCCCAGCCCTCGACAGACGCGTCCATCTGGCGGTTCGCCACGATCTCTCGCGCCACGACGTCGACCACGATGTCGCGAGCGATGTTGGCCTCTTGATTGAGCACCAGCACGCCGATCTCGCGCGGCACGCGGCCGCCGGGGCTGAACCCAGCCAGCGTCTTGTGGTCGGGCTCGCGCAGCATCACGTACGAGTAGCGGTAGTGCGACCCCGAGAGCCCTGCCGCTGCAAGCACTTGCTTGACCTGGCGGACCTCCGAGACCGTGATGGGGTCCAGCGGATGCGTCACCTCGCGCACATCGTCCGCGTCGGCGACCTTGGAGGGCGACGCAGTCGAGTACGACACGGGCGCTTGGGCGTGCTCGCAGCTCATGGTTGTCTTCTGGCGGCGCGGAGGGCTTGCGAGGAAGGCGGTGGAATCGGAAGTGAGATCTGCTGGTAGCAGAGACCGTCGGTCGCCTCGTGGACCTGCTGGGGGCTGCCGCCTTCATGGCTCTCACGGCATCGTCTCGCCCTCATGGGCTGGGGCTGCCCATGACCCGCGCCGCGTCGACGTGTGTCCTGTCCTGCCCATGTCCTTCGTCTAACTGCTAGTATGGCGACTCGCGCCGCCAATGCCCATTGCACCGCCGATCTTCCGGAGCGCCAACTTGTCAAACGAGCTGCTTGAAGTCGCTAGACGGCCACGTCGGCGTCGTGGCACTTCAAACGAACCAATCAGCGATCGAGAGGGCTTCGATTGGCTGCTTGTCAACGTGGTGATTGCCTGGACTGCTCGAGTTGACGAGACGCTGCAGCATGACACGGATCGGAGACATCACCTCACGGACAACGGGACGCAGAGCGCGTCAGGTAATCCCAGCGCTCGAGAGGCAAGTCACGGCTCAAGGCTCGCGGCTCACAGCTCAAGGCTCACGGATCACAGCTCACGGATCACGGATCACGAAGCTGTGAAAGAGGAGCTGACTCAACCAGGAGAAAGCTCACATCGGTGTATTTGTTGGCGGCAGGCGAACTACAAGTTTATCGCAGCCCTCGCGTGACAGCGACGCCTTGACGTTAACCGCTTGGTGGCAGAATCTCCGGTGTGTAGGAGAACTGGGCGATGCGGCCGCCCAGCTTTGTCGTCAGGCGCAGCGATGCGTGCGGGTGGCCAGGCGGCCGTTCTTGCTGAGGAGTTCCCCTCGCAACAGCAGTGAGCAATGCCAACGACTCTCTGACCACATCGACTGCAAATCGCTGGAGTGCCCACACAATCAGTAGCGTGGTGGTTGCCTTGCTCACACAGGTGCCGAGGCCGAAGGCGACAACAACCCCAACCAATGCGGTGTTGCCACCAGTTGAGCTCGACAGGAAGTGAATCGCCTCATGAGGGTAGCGAACGCCTATCCAGACGAGCAAGGCAACAAGCGAGGCACCTGGCACTCCAAAGACGAATCCATCGCTATCTGCGCTCATGCTCCAGACGAGCACGGCCATGTTGGTGTACCCGATCACTGCAGCGGCCTGCACCCCCTTTAGGAATGCGCTCTTCAGCACCCGCATGCTCGCCATGCATCCCATTCGAAGCGCGCACCAGCTCCAAACCCGCGCGGACATTGCTCCGGTGCTCGATTTCCTTGCTCGTCGGCGTTGGTAGTTCCCTTCTCTCTTCGAGTTCTTTTGAAACAGACTCGAGTCGCGAGTCGCGCTTTCGACAGACACCTGTATTCTTCACAGCCGCGTGAAGCCACATGAAG
Source organism: Phytopythium litorale (assembly GCA_023338075.1). Taxonomy (NCBI): domain Eukaryota; phylum Oomycota; class Peronosporomycetes; order Pythiales; family Pythiaceae; genus Phytopythium; species Phytopythium litorale. The sequence continues at coordinate 32,015 of JAADYB010000110.1, forward strand.
CCACCACGCATATGAATCCGTCAAGGCCAACCCAACGTTCTCTCGGCCTCGACATGGCGCTCTGAAATGGCTGGGTTGGGTTCAACGTCGCAGACGAAAATGGCTTCATTTCCTGGGTTCAAATGTACCCTCATCGGTTACGATGAGCCTCTAAACGGGTGACCATGGTACACCTTTACAAATTCAAGAAGCCTCGAAAATACTTGGTCGCCACTGGGTGATGATGGCAACAGCGAGGTGTCGAGGAAGTCGCCGCTGCCATGGTGAGCTGGGGCGAGATTCTGCTGACGGTCACGGCCGCGGGGTACCTGCTGGGGCGGAAGGAGCTGCCCAAGCTCGCACACTTCGTCGGCACCTACGGCGGTCGATCGGTGGGGGCCATCATCCGCGCCAAGAAGGAGTTCTTCGACGCCACCAAGGACAATGACCTGCTCAAGGTCTGTTCGCTTGTATGGTTGTGTCTGCGTCGATGATGGCGTGCGCGCGCTGACGCTTCTCGTCGCTCCCTGCAGCTCCAGCGCGAGTTCCAGCGGGGCATCGACGAGCTGAACGAGATCCGGTCAGAGCTCACGAGCGTCGGCAGCATGTCGCGGCCGCTGCAGCCGCAGGGATCGGCGGAGCCCGTGAAGCATACGCCGGTGGCGGCTGCCGGCGCATCCGCGGCTGCCTTTGCAGCGCCTTCATCATCGGTCGGACGCGCGGCTGGCCCTGTCTCGGCCGCTGGCAAGACTGTTGCGGGCTCCGGCGCTCGCTCCAGCATCTCGCTCGCGTCCGAGTACGCTCCGTTCAATGGTGTGTCCAGCACTACCCCTGCGGTTGTCCAGAAGAGATCCACACTAACAAGCGATGACGGCCGCTTTGAGCAGAGTCTGGTGGCGCAAGAAGCGAAGAAGCGAGCCTGGCGATCGCGGAGCTCAAGCTGGCCCAGCAAGGCAAGTATGCGCCGCGCGTCGAGGGCCTCGAGGGCGGCGCGGACTACGTCTCGGCCAGCATCATGGACAGTTTGCTGCTCGAGAAGCGCGAAGCAGCAAAGAACAAGGACTCTTGAGATGTGGCTGCAATCTAGAGTCGCGACAGAGATCCGGCTATTTTTTGCTAGTTACCACGAGTTCTACTGGGATACCCAGCCTACACGACGTTGTCAGTGTGCTTCGTGAACTCAGTCTGCGGCGTCCCAGCCTCCTCCTGCTGGATTTCCGCGTCCGCCGCCAAGTGGATACCCTGGTGCTTGCTGTCGTCGTGGAACCAGTGCGCGCGGAACCAGAACGCGAGGTACACGAGCGCGAGCATGGTGGGGATCTCGATGAGCGCGCCGACGACGCTCATGAGCGCCGGGTCGGACTTGAGCTCGAAGGTGGCGACCGCCACGGCGAGCGCCAGCTCAAAGTTGTTGCTCGCGGCCGTGAAAGACAGCGCCACGGCCTGCGGGTACGTGGCTCCGAGCCGGTGGCTCATCGTGAAAGACACGATGAACATGAAGAGGAAGTAGATGAGCAACGGGACGGCCGCGTACAGCACCTTGCCGATGTTGTCCATGATGCGCTCGCTCTGCGACGAGAAGAGCACGACGATGGTGAAGAGCAGCGCTGCGAGGGTCAGCACGCCGATGCGCGGCGTGAACTTGTCAAAGTACCACGCCGTGCCCTTGGCGCGCGTGAGCGTGTACCACGTGAGCAGCGCGAGCGCGAACGGGATGCCCATGTAGATCCCGACATTTTTAGCCACCTCGCCGATAGACACGTGGATGACATCGCCGCTGGAGGCGTCCGTGATGTTCATGTCGATACCCATCTCGCGTGGCAGCTCGTTGATGAACAGCCCGGCGTAAGGCGAGTACAGACCAATGGTGATGACCGAGTTGATAGCGACGATCGCGGCGCAGTACTCGGCGTCACCGTCCGCGAGCGCGTTCCACACGACGACCATGGCGATGCAGCGCGCGCAGCCGACGAGGCTCAAGCCAGCCATGTAGCCGACGTCGTCATTGAAGAAGGCCGCGGCGAGCAGGAACATGACGAAGGGACCGAGCACCCAGTTCTGGAAGGTCGTGAGCAGCAGCAGCCGCCAGTCGGCGAAGATGCGGTGCACCAGGTTCCAGCGCACCTTGGTCAGCGGCGGGTACATCATGACGAGCAGTCCGATGGCCACGAGCACGTTGGTGCTGCCGATGGTCGTGTCGTCGATGAAGTCCTGCACGGCCTGAATCTGGCCGAGGCCGAGGCCGAGCGCGGACGCGATCAGGATCCAGAGCGTGAGGAACCGGTCCAGGAACGACAGTTTGCCCACGACGCTGCGGGGCGCCGCGGACGGCGACGACGGGGCCGTGGAGCTTGGCGACTGCGGCTCAGCCATGCTTGTGCACTGGCTTGGATTGGACTGGCTGGGCTTCGTGCTTGGAGGTGGCGGAGGCGGCGGAGGCGGCGAAGACGCGTGTAGCTTCGGGTGGCGAGGAGAATTGGCAAGTGAGCTTTGCCGATGGACGCGAGCTCGCAGTGGGCAATGGACGCAGCAGCAATGGAGAGCTCTCCACGGATGACGGCGGTAAGGCTGAAGTGCTGAAGCTCATTGATGGTGGCTCTTGCTATGCATTGTGAGAGTGGCTGGTTCCCACCTTCACATACTTGAACCAGTACAAAAGTAGATGCGTGCGGGACGCGACCGTTTACGATATTATATTTGGAAGTGCTCTCCAGTGCGCAAAGTCGGACGCATGCATCAAACATGAGAGGGAGGAGTTCTTGCCGCCACTTACTCAAGTTCATATAAAGAGATGCGCCACTCCCGAGCCGGCGCTTGAGTCATCGGGTCTCACAGGTCCGCGTTCTCGCGGCCGTGCTACGCACCCATTCGCCTGACGCTTGCAATCATGGAAACTCGTTGGAGCTGTTGTCGCTGGCACTGGCGCCATGGAAAGCGACCACGGCTCGCGACCACCCACTGAGGGACCCCACCTGCCGTGGCTGGCACACGTTTGCTCGCTTGCAGTGGGAGTGGTGCTGCCCCAGAGTCGTAGGATTGATCCTCGGATGGGGGAGAGGCATGGCTGCAAGTCGCTTGGACAACAAGATCTCTCTCGAGCAAGACCGATCGCACTCCGCGGCAAGTCTGATTGCGTCATCTGTTGAAGCGAACGTTCAGGATTGTCGACGACTCCATCGTCCGAGTCCCACAGCAGCAAGTGCTCCTCATTTGTATCACGATTGGACTTGGAGTGGGGAACGCGGACCTGTGCACAACGACGGACATTGTCAAGCTTGATACCTCACCACCAGAGTCGCCTTCATCTTCTGATGCAGCTTGGACGAAGTATGCACGAAGGGAATGCATCCCTGCAAAAGATGATCGTTGCATGTTGAAGCACCACCATCAGAGTCGCATCGTCGCCTCACTTGCCAAGATGCCGCCAACACGTGAAGAGCTCGAGGCGCTGGAGCGTGTGACGCCCGCGCAATTAGCAACGCTGCTGCAGTCGAGCGATAGCTCCAGCCCGCTCGTCGTCGACGTCCGCGACGAGGACTTCGAGCTCAAGGGCTACATCCGCGGCGCCGTCCACCTCCCCAAGGAGAACTTCCAGCTCGACGAGGACGTGGATGCGCGTGTGTGTGAGTTCCAGTCCGATACCGCTCAGGATCTGCCATCATTCCCCTCCCCGCGTCATGGATCTTCTGAGCGACTCGGTCGGTCGGACGCGATGGGTTTCGTAGATTCCCGCTCGCCTCCTTTGCTTATTCCTCGCCCGCCGCTCAAGCATGACGCGACCGGGCCCGATACCGACTCCGACTCGGACCCCGATTCCGACTCGCTCAAGCCCGACGCAACCGACTCCGACTCCGACTCCGACTCCGACTCCAATTCCGATTCCGATTCCGACGTGCTGAAGACCGACCCGACCAACCACTCTGCCGATCTTCTCCTGCCAGCCATGTCGACGGAGCACTCCCCGCTCATGCCGCGCTTGATGCCGACCACGACTGCCCCGTCACTGCCGTCGAGCTCCTCGGCACCGCTCGCGTTCCTCGAGTCAGTCGACCACATCGAGATCAACGAGACTGTCGAGCGCGACGGTGTCACATACTACATCGTGGACGTGTTCCTCCAGCATTACTCAAGCCGCATCCCTACCAACAAGAGCAAGCAGACACGTCTGAGCAACGTGCAGCCGGACTATCGGATCGAGCACCGCTTCAACGACTTCGCCGACTTGCGCTACCAGGTCTGGAACTACGCGCAGCGCAAGCACGAGGGCAGCACTACATGCACCTACTGCGACGAGTACATGCATTTCATTGTGTACTCGATGTCGCAGCCGCGCCTGCTCGTCAAGATCACCACAGGTGTAGGCAAGCGCAAGCAGCTGCTCGCCACGTTCTGCAACGAGTTCATCGCAATGGCTACCGGATCAAAGATGACCTCGCGGCGGCCGCGCAATTTCACTTGCGACGGCTACCAGGCCATCCCGCACATCATGGACCGCTTCATCCGCATGCTCCTGTAAAAGTCGCGTTCGACACGCCTCCGCGGTGACCGAGACCGAGATCGAGACTGATACCAAACCTTCCCAATTTATTCGCTTGCTATTATCAAGCTATGATGCTCTCGTCTGCTCTCGCTTGTACTCGTCCTGACTGCCAGGGTTTGATGCGGTACTGCTGCACGCATGCTCCGCCGGAGCGAGGCACGCTGTCGAGGATCGAAGATCCCGAACTTGCACCAGCCAGCCAGCCAGCCATCGCCCAAGATTCATGCTCTGGTTGATCAGAGCCAGGGCAATGGGTCATGGAGTGGGCAACGAGAACAAGGAACTGTGAAATCCGATATGCGACGGATCGGCTGACCAAGTGCTCCTCATTCAATGCGATGTTTGTAGTTGCGAAGAGGAACATCGACTTGTTAGAATCAATAAATAGTCGGACACAAGAGTCAGCAGCAAACTGTCCACATTGCCTGACACTGTTAAATTGGATACCGCACCACCAGATCCGCTTTCATCTTTTGATGCGACTTGCAAAAAGTATGAGACGTGCGAATGCCTCCCTGCTAAATATGATCACGCCCCCCCCCATTGCACCCATGCTCAGCAGCTCTCCACATGAGAGCCATCGAGCACCCACCTCGAGTCTCGAGCCTCAACTCATTTACCATTTGCCAAGATGCCGCCAACACGTGAAGAGCTCGAGGCGCTGGAGCGTGTGACGCCCGCGCAATTGGCAACGCTGCTGCAGTCGAGCGATAGCTCCAGCCCGCTCATCGTCGACGTCCGCGACGAGGACTTCGAGCTCAAGGGCCACATCCGCGGCGCCGTCCACCTCCCCAAGGAGAACTTCCAGCTCGACGAGGACGTGGACGCGCTGGTGCGCAAGTTTCAGGCAGATTACCCCGAGATCGTCTTCCACTGCGTGCGCAGCAACACGCGCGGCCCGACTTGCGCGCTGCGGTTCATGGAGCGCCTCGATGCCGCCGAGAGCGCTCCAGGCTCGACCAAGCCACATGTGCGCGTGCTCGCGGGCGGGTTCGCCGCCTTTGCAGAGGTAGGACCGATTGGCTTCCATTGAATGCCTATAGTCCAGTGTCTGACTGCTTCCCTGGACCATCGTAGGCGTTCCCAGAGTTGCTGGAGGGAGTGCCAGAGGAGGCCGCACCGGCTGCGAGCGAGTGAGTTGCGTTTCGCTTTCCACGTGCGGAGTCAGTTGCCCGGCGTCCATGCCGTCGGACAACGGATCCAGCAACAACGGGTCCGGCGTGTCGCCATGGTTGCAGCAGATCGCAAATGCCGGGCGTCATGAGACCACGAAACAGACCACTGTAACAAACGGTTGAGCTTGTTCGAAGCAGTGGTCTCTTGTACAAGTTCTAGGCGATCGCTTTCATAGCCATGGTACCAGCCACGACAGAATGCCACCGCGATTGCCACCAGTCTCGAGTCGGGTCGCCGTCGTCGTTTCCGATGGGACGTCGTGTGGAGGGCCGCGGCGTTGACACCGGCGCGGTCCAAAGCCAGCGCCATTGCCTCGGAGTCCCATCGCGTGTCGGTACCCAGAGCAGGCTCGCAGCTCCGGGTCCACCAACGTCGACAAGAAGGCAGCCGTGGCGGTGTGGCCGTTCGCTAACGCACTCTTCTGCGCGTCGAAGAGACAGCCCTGCGTCGTGTAGTGGCAGATCGCCTGGACGCACTGTGTGTCACCGTTGGCGGCAACCCGTTCCAGAGTGTGCGGGAGAGCTCCCTCCCGTCGGTGCTGGCCGAGGAAGTGGACGACATCGACGTGCCCACGCACCGCCGCCTCGTGCATCGCCTGCGCGGTGCAGCCCTCCCACCGGTGCTCGTGCAGGAACTGCACCATGCAGATGTCCCCGCGCGCGGCCGCCGCGTCCATGGCTTTTGCCGTGCAACCCTCGTCTCGATGTCTGTCGAGGAAGCGGACGATATCGAGCCGACCGTTCGCGGCGGCCACGTCCATTGCTCGGGTCGTGCATCCTTCCGTGCGGTTGCTGTCCAGGAACTCGATGACGCCCAAGTGGCCCATCCACGCCGCGCCGTCCATAGCCTTGGTCGTGCAACCCTCGGTGCGGTACTCATGAAGGAACGCGATCGTGTCGAGGCAGCAACAGAGCGCGGCGCTGTCCATCGCGTCGGTCGTACAGCCTTCGGTCCTGTTCTCGTGGAGGAACCTGACGATCTCCAAGTGCCCATTGCGCGCGGCGCCGTCCATTGCGCTGGTGGAGCAGCCCTCTGAGCGGTTCGTGTGCAGGAACTGCACGACGTCCATGTTGCCACTCTGCGCAGCGCTGTCCATGGCGCTGGCAGTGCAGCCTTCTCGTCGATGCTCGTGCAGGAAGCGGAGCACGTCCAGGTGGCCGTTGGCTGCTGCGAGATCCATGGCGTTCGTCGTGCACCCCTCCGTCCGGTTCGCGTGAAGGAACTCGACAACATCCAAGTGGCCGTGCTGCGCCGCGCCGTCCATGGCCTTGGTCGTACATCCTTCGCTGCGGTTGTCATGAAGGAGCCGAACGACGCTCAGATGTCCGTTCGTGGCGGCGCCGTCCATGGCATCGCGCGTGCAGCCCTCTGTGCGGTTCTCATGCAGGAACGTCACCGTATCTAGGCGCCCAGCGCTCGCCGCGCTGTCCATGACGCGCGTGTCGAACGGCCGCCATCCACGCATCACTCGGGACAAGTCCGCGTCCGGCTGCTCGCCCGCTTCGGCAACAGCGTCCGTCTCCCCCCGAGGCGCCGCAGCGTACCCGTGGTCGTGGAGGAACTGGACGACGGCGCAGTTCGGGTACGTGGCCGAGCTGACGAGGTCGTCCGTGGTCACGCCCAGCGACGCGTGCGGTGCGACCATGTAGAGCCAGGAGACGATCTCGAGCTTGGTTGCCGAGTCGGCGAGCGCGCCGCCGTGGCGCACCGCCAGCGCCAACAGGCGGCGGTGGCCGCCGCCGGCCGCCAGCTCGTCCGACACGAGCAGCCCGACGCTGTGCAGCCACTGCAGCACCTCGATCCGACCGCGCTCGATCGCCTTGCGCGCGACACCCTCCATGCTGATGGCCGGGTGGTCGCGGTACGATCGCATCTCGGCGAGCCGCCGCAGCCACCGCAGCAGCGCCACGTCCCCGGCGTCCACCGCGCGCGTCACCAGCTCCCCGCGTGCCGACCAGTGCAGCGAGTCGCCCATGCGGCTGCCCTGCGCGTCGGCGGCGTCCACGCGCGCCTTGATGCCAAGCGGCACGCCGTCCATGAAGCTCGTGATGTGTCGGAAGAGCGCGGCGCTCCCGAGCACCTCGGTGGCCGCGCAGGCCGCCACAACCGGCAGCGACGCGTCGCTCATCGCTTGAGCCTGCTGCGTGGTCGTCCTCGAGTCGTCTGCGGCCGCCAGGTCGCGATGCGGAGTGAGCGGGCGGACGCCAGATCTCGCCCACATGTTTAACACTATCGCTTCTGATTATCGGGGCAGGGAACGATTCATGCGGCTTAATTATTCGTCGAATTCGGTACGCGCCTCGATGCTTCTTTTGAGCCAAATGGACTCGGTTGGCAACGTACCATGACCGACGAAAAAATCAGACGCGGCACCGCAGCGCACCGAGTGCGACATGACGATCTTCAACGTGGCTTTTCGAACGTGTGATATCTCAATGCCCGGCATTTCAAATGGGCTTTCGCCACAAGTCAGCATGACCCTTGGCGTCGGATCCGTGCGCCACCAGTCTCGAGTGCGTCGCTTGAAGCTTCGTCGTGCCCCACTTCGCCCGGCAACCGGAGGATCGCGCGGGGGGACAAGACATGCGTCCGACCGCCGCCTCAGCGACTGATCGCAGGTGCTCGGGCCGCCGGGGGGCTGCTTCAAGCGGAGCCCACGTCACAGTCACACCGCCGCTGACACCATAAGGACGGACATTCGATTCGTCCCATCACTTAGTGGCGGTAATCATGCACCCAGCAACCACTGAGGAAGGACCAACGCAACGCATCCATCCCACCACCCAGACCAAAGCTCATGGCGGGTGAAGCCACAACGCAATGCTGTCACACGCAAAGACACCCGGTCCGGGCTTGCGATCGGCCCGCCGCCATCACCAGCGCACTTGGATTTTTTTCCTCTTCTGGCTCGACGTGATCAATGAATACGCTCACTGCGGTGTTCTATCAGTGCAAACCCCACCGCACGTCCTCTACTTTGATCCTCTGTACTGATACCAATTACCGGATGCACGCACCAAACAGCAAAAAAAGCCGCAAAGTGGGTGCGCCAGTCGACATATCGACGTGAGTATGGCGGCGCGATGCGTGCGCCTGCAAACGGACGACTCTGTCGCCAGACGCGCTCCCATTGGCTGGTCTTGGCGGTGAGGGCGGTGCACCCACTGTAATTCAACTGGCGCCTCGCAACTGCCTGCCTGCCCGGCTCCAGGTGGGCTCTCGTCACACATTCGGCATTCCCGCACCCGACGCCTGCAGAACACGTGACTATCGAGAATCAGCGGCTTGGACACGACAGACCACGCAACATGCGCTCGCGGGTGACTGGGGGCGTTGCGGCGGTCGGCGAGTGGCTGGCGGCCAGGCCGTGGACGCACTGGGTCGTCGCCTACGCCGCGCTCGTGCTCTTCTATCTCGCCGACCGGTGCGTCGGACTCGACGCGCTCGTCGCTCTCTACGGCAACGAGAGCGACACGCACTCGGCCGGTGTCAAGGCGGCCGTCGTCGCCTTCGGACTGCTGGAGGACTTGGTCTGCGCGACGTACTTCGTCTTC
>JAADYB010000111.1:0-40698 GCA_023338075.1 Phytopythium litorale
CCCCCCCCCCTCCCTCCCCTCCGGTCGGTCTCTTTCGGCGCAGACGCAGCCACTTGAGCTCGCGCCGACCCCGACACACCGACCGACTGACCGGTCCTGACTCAGCCATCGATCGCCCTACGGTAGGGCGGCAGGTAGGGCGGCGAGCATGGCGGGGCCGCCGAGGAAGGTGACGATCACGCCGGGCTTCTTCCCGGCGGCCGAGCACCTGCTGCCGCGGCTGGACATCTCGGCGCGGCAGCACGAGGAGCTGCGCGCCTTCGCGCTGCAGGCGGCGGCCGACACGGTGCGCGACGGGCCCACGTGGGGCCGCAGCAACGTGGACGCGGCGCTCGCGCGCGGCTGGCGCATCCTCTCGGCCAAGCCCACGGGCTGCCTGCTCATCAAGCGGCGGTCGGGCAGGGCCAGCGGCTCGGGCTCGGGCTCGGCCGCGGGCTCGCCAACCGTCGGGGCCGCGCCAACACCGGCGGACAAGCTGCCGACCGGCCGGTCCCCGCCGGCCACGCCGAGCGTGTCGACGGTTCCCAACAGCAGCGGCGGCGGCGGCGGGCAGAGCCTCATGGCGCACTCGGTGCTGCCCTTCGCGCTCGAGGACGTCATGAACACGCTGTACAACGAAAACACGAGCGAGATGCGCGCGGCCACGCGCCGCGTGTACGGCGACTACCTGCTGGACTGCTGCATCCTGCAGACGCTCGAGGGGGCCACGATGGACGACCCGTTCTGGTACCTCGGGCTCAAGTGGATCGCGCTGCGCTCGCCGATGGCCAAGCTCGTGGCCAGCCGCGAGTTCGTGCTGCTCGAGCATTCGGGCACGCACGTGGACCCGCGCACGGGCAGCCGCATGCTCTACCGCGTGCTGCAGTCCGTGCACGTGCGCGGCTACGGCGGCCAGGACTCGTACTTCGGGCTCACGCGCGGCCACATCGAGTGCGCCTTCGTCTACTGGATGGAGCCGCTGCCGGCCGCGCTGCCGAGGACGCCCGGCGGCGCGGCCGAGCCGCTCGAGATGCTGCACGTGTGCATGAAGGGCCGGCTGCATCCCAAGGGCAACCTGCCGCTCGGCGTGCTCTACAAGTACATCAAGCGCTTCTGGAAGTCGGAGCGGTCCGTCTTCTCCACGAGCGACACGTCGTCGTCGGGCGGCGCGTCGTCGCCGGAGGACGGCAACGCCAACAGCAAGCGCAGGAGGAGGAAGAAGGCCAGGAAGAAGGCCGCGCGGCCGCGGGACAGGAGCAGCAAGGACCGCGTCGTGCTGCTGGGGGCGCCGCTCGAGATGGCGGCCGTCTGGGTGCCTGACGACGCGCGGCCGCGCTGTTCCGTGTGCCGCAAGAAGTTCCACGTGCTGCGGAGGCTCAAGCACCACTGCCGCGCCTGCGGAGAGGTCATCTGCCGCGCGTGCACGTTCTACCACGCGCTCAACGTGCGCGACCGCCGCGCGCTGTCGCGGCAGACGCTGCCGCCGTCCGCGCTGCTCTCGCGGCCGGCCAGTGCCACGAGCGCGGACCAGCGGCCGCCCTACGCGCGCACGGCGTCGTCCGGGGCCGGCAGGAGGACGCTGCCGTCGGCGCTGGACCGCGACAGCAGCGCCGACGTGGACGCGCAGGTGGAGGCGTCGCTGGCGCTGCTGGGCGACGCCGACGAGCCGGACGGCGAGCCCGCAGTCGTGACGGTCGTGACGGGCAAGGTCTGCCACCGCTGCATCCACGGCAAGTCGGTCATCGTGGCCGTGCGGCCGGCCGAGGCGGCCGCGCAGGACTCGCTGCCGGCCGAGCGCGCCATGAGCACGCACGGCAGCCTCAAGAGCCTCTTCTCGACCAACAACTCGACGCAGCTCATGGACGACGCCGACGTGGACGCGCTGCTGCGCAGCCGCGGGCCGGGCGAGCCGCCGTCGTCCCGCCAGCCGCCGACGACGAGGCACAACTACGAGCGCGTGGGCTCGCCCAGCGGCAGCGCGCTGGGCGTCTGGCGGCCCGGGCAGCTGCCGCAGCAGCTGGACCGCGTGGCCATGCTCAAGCAGCACCGACTAGGCGAGCGCGCGGAGCCTCGGCCGCGGCTCACGGACGACCTGCCCGTGCTGCTGGGCGACGTCGAGGCTGGCAGCATCCTCGGGCTGGACGAGTCCAAGACGTTCCTCGGGTCCGTGGGCACGCGTCCGTCGGGCGTCTCGCGGCCGAGCCACGTGGCAAGTCAGGTGGACGGCGACGCCATCGGCGCAGCCCGTGAGCAGCCCGAGCGGCACGAGGAGGAGGAGGAGGAGGACGACGACGACGAAGAAGAGGAGGAGGACGAGGATGAAGACGACGAGTCGTCCGTGGCCGAGTCGAGCTCGTCGGCCACCAGCTCGCTGACGTCGTCGCAGCTGCGGCACCTGATGGACGCGGACGGCAGTGCGTCGTCGTCGTCGCGCGTGCAGCTGCGGGACCGGCGCAACACGATCGACGAGCTGGCGGCCGTGGAGGACCCGGGGCGTCTAGCGGCGGACGAGGACGAGGAGGACTTCGAGTTCTACCCGGCGTACACGACCACGGGGTCGTCGACGCTGACGCTGGCGAGCACGGACAAGGGCGGCGACGCGGAGCTGGACCGTGCGTTCGCCGTCTGGGGCTTCGACCCGGACTGCCTCTTCGAGCTGCGCGACGACGACGAGGAGGAGGACGCGCAGGACACGGACGGCAGTCTGGACGGGCTGTACGGCCCGCTGTCGGTCGACAGCAGCGACGGGCCGCCCGCCAAGCCCGAGCACCGCCGCGTGCAGATCTACGAGGGCGGAGGCGAGACCGTCGAGGGCCGAGGAGCGACCGTGAAGGGCCGAAGGGAGACCGTCGAGGGCGGCAAGCAGGCCGAGGTACTGGCGGCGCTGACGCAGGTCGAGTCGGCGCTGGCGGACCAGGCGGCGCTGCTGGCGAGGCTACAGCGGCAGAACGCGGGCGAGCGGCCGTGAGCAGGACGCAGGAGGAGGAGGAGGAGGAGGCGGACGCAGGTGTTTGAATTATTCCCAACGTGTATGAACAGCGGAGCGTGAGCGTGAGCAGCGTCTATGAGTGCGGGTGGATGGAGAGAGAGAGGAGAGGAGAGGAGAGCGGGGAGAAGTCTACAGGGCGTCACGGCGAGCCGCCGGACGTGGCCGTGGGCGCCGTGACGGGCGAGTCGCCGGCGTCGAAGCGCCTGCCGGGCCGGCCCGCGGCTGCGGCCGCCGCCGTGACGACGTGCGCGGGGATCTGCAGCTCGCGGCCGCCCGCCGACGCGCGCAGCTTGCTGATGCTCTGCAGCAGGGCCCCCTGGTGCGCGATCGACTTCTCCACGCGCTCGAGCTGGTCCGGGAAGGACAGCGAGCGCGTCTCGCGCGTCGGCTCGGGCTCGGCGGGTTCGGCGGCCTCGGCGATCGGCGCGGCGGCTGGCCTGGCGCTGGCTCGCGGCGCGGCCGACACGTCCGAGGGCGGCAGCAGCGTCACCGACACGCGGCGCGCGGCGTCCGCGGCGCTGAGCGTGTTGCGGAAGAGCTCGTTGGCGCTCGAGGGCGTCGAGGCCGAGGCGCCGGGCGCCGACACCTTGTCGGCGGGCAGCAGCAGGTCGTCGAAGTTCATCTCGGGCGTCCGCGGCGGCGGCGTGGGCTCGCCGTTGGCGCGCCGCAGGTCGTCGGCGTCGTACAGCCGGATGGACGCGCGCGCGTTCTTGCGCTGCTCCTGCTCGAGGTGCGCGCGCCGCAGCGCCTCGATGCGCCGCGCGTACGCCTCGTCGTCCTCGTCCTCGTCCTCGTCGTCGTCTTCAGCCGCATACGGGTCGTACGCGCGGCCGCCGCGGGGGAACGGGTGGTAAGGGTACTCGTCGCCGCCCTCGCCGGGCTGGACAGCGCGCGTGCCGCTGAGCACGATGGGGAACTGGCGCAGCATCATGCTGGGCATGCCGAGCGCCTGCTGGAAGCCGGCGAAGAGCGCGGGCGCCGGTCCCGCGGCGCCAGCAGGCAGCCCGTACATGACGCCCTTGCGCTCCTGTCGGATGTTGAACATGCACTTCTTGCACAGCTTGACGGCGTGCACGGCCGGGAAGCCGTCGGCACGCAGCTGGCTCAGCTCCTTGCGCGCCGGCTGCTGCTGCAGGCCCGTGAGGCTCGCGCCGGCCGCCGCGCCGTCCGCGCCGTCAGCCGCTGGCACGGGCGCCACGAGCGGCAGCACGAGCATGCAGCGCGCGCACATGACCTCGCCGCACATGCGGCAGTGGTGTCGGTGCCGCCGCACGAGCCCGAAGCTCTTGAAGCACACGAAGCACACCTTGCGCTGGTGGTCGGGCACCCAGCTCGGCCGCTGGTCCAGCGCCAGCGCGGACGCCGACACGGACGCCGCCATGCCGGACCGCGAGGACGCTCGAGCGTCCGCGTCCGCGTCCAAGCCGTCGGCCGCGTGCTTGGACCGGCGGCGCGGGAAGACGAGTCCGTGCTTCATGATGTACTTGATGTCGGCGCAGTGCTCGATGCGCACGACGGGCGGCACGAAGTGCGAGAGGAAGGCTGAGCCGAGCCACGCGGACCCGCGGCCGCGTGGGTCGATCCAGCCCTCGGCGAAGACCTGCACGGCGTTCGTCTTGGCGTCGAAGCGGTACATGGTTGACATGGACATGGCCATGCGCACGAAGGCGCCGCCGAGCGGCGGGACGACGTCCTCGCCCACCGAGTGCACCACCTTGACGAGCACGCGCGCGCCGCCGTCCACCGGGACGCTGCGCGCGTACTCGAGGTACGCGGCGTCGCGCGGCGAGAAGAGGTTGTGGCCGCGCGGCGCAGCGCAGGCCGACCACTTGAGCCCGAAGAACCGGAACGGGTCCTCGTCCGTCTGCGCGTCCACAACCCGCAGCACGGCCGCGTCCAGGAAGTAGTCGCGGTGCAGGTACGCGTTGGCGGCGCGCTCGTCGGGCGTCGTGTCCGCGTAGTTGCCGTACTCGACGTCCTGCAGCGACAGCCCCGGGATGCGTCCCGTGGCCACAAAGTGCTGCGCCGTGGCCGTCGGCGCAGGGCCGCAGGGCGGCAGCGGGCCCCCTGCGGACGGGGACGCGGACGCGGACGGGGACGAGCCCCCCGGCCCGCGGTGGCGGTAGATGGCCACGTGCGTCTTGGCGTAGTGCAGCTTCCACTGCTTCGGGTCGTCGAAGATCTGCTTGGTGCCGTCCCACGCCGCGCGAGACTTGAGCAGGCACGCGGACACCATGGCCTCGGCCCGCGCGCGCATGGCGGCCTCAGCCGCGGCCGGGACGGCGCGCACCTGCGGCCGAGGAGCCTGCATCCGCGCGGACAGCGGCCGCCGCCGGCCGGACTCGCGCACAGGCCCGGTCCCCGTCCCCGGACCGTCCCCAGCCTCGTCCGCGGACGAGGACGAGCGGGACGCCCTGGGGCCGGCCGCGCGCCGGCGGACGGCGGCCGTCGGCGTGGCCGTCGGCAGGTGCAGCACGCTGCGGCTGAGCACGTCGTGGTCCGACGCCGAGTGGTCCGACCCCAGCGCGCCGGTGCGGACGGGCTCGGACATGCGGTCCGCGTCGAACAGGCGCACGCCGCTGCTTGCGCGCTTGGCCATCTCCGCGGGGGCCGTGCGGGACGGTAAACTACCGGTCGGCTGGTTCTCGAGCAAGTTTAACGGCGAGTACCGGACGCGGAGACCGAGCCAGCCGCGAAGCGCGTCGTGCGGCCGTTCGGACAGGGAGGGCGGGGCCACGGGGACGGGACGGAAGACGCGACCGGCAGCGTCGGGTCGTCACGACCGCACGCTTTGTCGAGGGCAGCGGGTGCACGAACCGGGGGCGGAGCGCGCGGATTACGCTGCCGATGTCGTCCGCAGGTTCGTCCGCGCCGTGCGGCCGGTAGTTTACCGCTGGGTCTGCCTGCGGACGGACGCGGGCCGGCGGATCGGGCGGCCTCGTCAATCGCGGGAGTGAGCGCGGCAGGGAGGGAGGGCGGCGCGCGCGCGGGCGGGCGGGCGGGGCCGATCTGGCTCGTGATTTGCGGGTTTCCAGCTGGGAGAGCGCCCCAAAGCCGCAACGTCAAGCGTGGCGCCGCAGTGCAGTCCATACCGGACGGTAAACTACGGAGCACAACCACACGACGCACTGAACAATGACACAATAAGAATATATAGAGCGTATTTTTGTCCACTAAATACTCACATAACGGTAAAGCATCACGTTGCGATGCACAGCGCCGTAATCTTACTCGCGACTACCGTGAGGCTTCGTGGCATTGAAAAGATCACCAGCAAGCGGGTCGGCCGCAAAAGCGCGTCGGCCGCAGCAACCCGGTACAGTAAAGTCCGCCACGCACCGCGTCCAGCACGTGCACAGTACTCGCTGGCCCGTCCTCGACTGCGACCGGTCCCTTTTCCCGAAGGCTGGCTCACTCACCCTTGGAGCATCCGCCGCCGATCGAGCAGGAAATCTATTTTGCGGCCCGGACGAAAACTTCCTCACGAGCGAGCCGCTGGGCTTGGTTGCAGCGGGTGGAACCAGTTGCACCGGACGCAATCCGACAGTGTCACAATCAATTGTCATAACTAATCCCGGGTGCCTGGTCGGTCTCCCACCCGATCCACCTCGCCACACTCCCTCGCCCTACCGGCCCGCCCTACCGGCCCGCCACTCACTCGATCTGGTCCCACGAGGCCTGCGAGACGCTGCCGTGGCTGCTCATCGTCGTGGCCGTCGACTGCCGCGAACTGCCAGAGGGTGGCAGCGCCAGCTTGGCCCGCGACCCGCCGGCGGACGAGAAGGACGCGTCGGACGCGTGCCCGCCGCTGTAGTGGCTCGGCAGCGGCGCATAGCCCCCGGAGCCTGAGAGGTTCGAGTTGAGCCCCTGCTGGAGCGACCGCAGCAGCGCACCCTGCTCGGCGAGCGACCGCTCCATCTGCTGGAAGGCCATCACGTCGCCGAGGCCCGAGGACGCCGACGAGGACGAGTCGGACGACGACATGAAGGACGGGTACCCCGGCCGGCTGGACGCGAACGGCGTGCTAGTGCTGTACAAGCTGCTGCTGCCGCTGCTGCTGCGGCCGTCGCCCTCGGCGGCTTGCATCTGCTCCCGCAGCGCGCGCTCATGCCGGTGCGCCAGGTACTTGCGCTTCTCGTTGGCCAGGTGCCGCATCTTGAGGCGGTGCAGGTGCTCCTCCTCGCTCATGAGGTCGGCGGGCCGCGCACTGCTCGTCGCGTGGCACTGCCGGTCGTCCTCGTCGCAGTCGAGCGTCAGGTTGGTCATCTGCGCGATGCTGCTGGCCGCGTCGTAGTCGCCATCGCCGGCGCCGCCGCTGCCGCTCTTGCTGCTGTGCGACTGCAGGAAGCGGTCCATGCGGCGGCCCTTGCGGTCCAGACGGCCTGAGTACAGACACTTGAAGCAGAACTTCTCGGGCAGCACGGCGCTCGGGTGCTCGGCGTTGCGCTTCTCGTGATGCGGCAGGCACAGCGTGAACGTCATGAGGCAGTGCGAGCACGCGGCCTGGCCGCACGCGCGGCAGTGCAGCACGGCTGCGCGCTTGACGAGCCCGGCACCGAGGCCCTTGCGGCACGAGACGCACTGCGGCTTGGCGCCGTCCAGCCGCTTCTTGTTGGCCTCGAGAGCCAGCAGGAACGTGTCCGTGGCCATGACCATGCCGTGCTGCATGATGTACTTGACGTCGGCGCTGTGCTCGAGGCTCACGATGGTCGGCGCGAACCGCGAGAGGAACGACTTGGCGATCCACGAGGTGGCCGACCCGCTCGGGTCCAGCTGGCCCTGCGCGAACACCTGCACGTTCTTGTGTGGCGCGTCGAACCGGTAGACGTACGTGGCCGAGAGCGACCCGCGCACGAGGTCGAACTCGCGCGAGTTGAGCGCCGAGACGCTCGACGGGTCGAGCGCCAGCATGGCCTTGACGAGCAGCGGCTCGCCACGCGCTCCCTTGATACGCTTCGAGTACTCGAGGTAGCAGAAGTCGCGCGACGAGATGAACTTGTCGGCGGGCGCCAGGTGCGCCAGCCACTTGATGCCGAAGAAGTGGAAGCCGTCCGTCTCGCTCGCGCTCTCGTACACCTTGAGCACGGCCGCGTCCAGGAAGAGCTCGCCGTACAGGTCCGTCATGACGGCGCGCTGGTCCAGCGTCGTGTCGCAGTAGAGCCCGTACTCGACGTCCTCGAGGTTCATGCTGTGGATCTGTCCGCGCGCGACGAAGTGCTGCGCGGCGCTGCCACCCTCAGAGGTCTTGCTCGCCTTCTTGTTGAGCTTGCGCCGCCGCCGGTAGAGCGAGATGTGCGGCCGCGTGTAGTGCGCCTTCCAGTCGCCCTTTTCGCCGCCCACGAGCGCGTTATTGCTGCCGTCCCAGACGAAGAGGCTCGAGCTGGCCAGCGCGTCCGCCACCATCTGCTCGCAGCGCGGCTTGAGCGCCTGCGCAGCCTCCCAGCTGAGCTGCACCATGGGCAGGTGCTCGTCCGCCAGCGGGAAGCGGCGCCGCGGGTTCAGGTGGCTCACCTCGATCGTGAACGCCTGCCCACCGGTGCTGCGGAAGCCATAACCGTTGGCCGTGCTCGTCACGTCCACCGACTCGGTGCTGTCCCGCGAGCCGCTGCCCGTGCCCGAGCTGAGCGAGTAGTGCGGGCCCGCCGCCTCCATCTGCAGCGCGCTCATGCCGGCTGCTCTCTAGTCCAGAGCTTCTAACTGCTCCGAGTCCGTTGCGAGTCGGGGCTTGTCGGTCAGTGGCGTGCGGGAGGACCGACGGTAGCGAGCAGACTGCTCGTCGGCCCACAACGCAACACCGGGTCGGCCCGCAATCGGGTGCAACGTGAGCCCAACGGGAGTGGGGGACGGCTGTCCTGGATGATCTGCGCGCACGGCGGTCGATCGGGGAATGGGGCGGGGAGATCGATGATAGATGATCGATGATCGATGATCGGCCGCTCTCTATGCGGCTGGAGGTGTCAAACCATCACGCCGCACCCGCTCCGGGCGGTCTCTGCAACTCTCGCTTGCTTGCAGGGCCTGGGGCTCTTTTACCGGCGCGGAGATGGTGAATTTGGGCAAGTTGACGCCGAAGAAACAGCGACTGCAGCAAAATAGGGCAATTTGCGGTTGCAGTATGTGACAGACCAGCATATGCTTCAAGTCTCGTTTTTGCGTTTGGGGAGGATGACAGTTCAGCAGTTTCGTTTACTTGATGTTTGTATGTTGAGTCCTGAAAAACGTGCAAAGCCGGTTCGGTTTCCAAAATCTCCATGCGCCGCGTCACGGATTTCGAATATAATCGATGGGCTGGTTTTCATCCAGGTCACCGGACGCAATTTCGTTCGAAATGCCATGGCACATTATAACATTTTGGTCTGTTTTTGTTGATGTGAAAAGCTGTCTTTTGGAAGAAACAAGTTGCGCTGGTGTGACCTGTCAAACAAGCAACAGTGTGTTTGTTTGTTGGCGACTGGAACTCACACTCTCAGGCCCAGCCATCTCATGGTGTGAAGCCCGTGCTATCGTGCTGCAACCTGCCTTGGCTTCTCCAAACTTTGTTGCCGCTGCACATCATCGAACTTATCTCCAACAGCTCGCGAAGGCTGGGGCTCGATTCTCGATTCGATGGAGCCTATACCTGGTGTGCATGGACGGAGGATACGTCACCCCAGCCAGCGAATCCCCACCCACCTATTCCCGTGCAAGTGGAAGGGCCGGAACACGCAGAGGAGCGGAGCGGGGTCGTCCGATTTGCAGGCGACGCCCCCCATGCGTGTAACGTGCTCCGATCAACTTCTCCTGTCATGGTCCTTGGTGATCAAGTCTGTTCCATTCGCTGGATCGCGGCCAGGTCTGTTCGCTCTTACATGAGCGCGGTGAGACTGCGAGCAAGAGGGTGCAGCACAAGTACAGTGCGAAGAGTTCCCTTCCGTTGATGTGGTGACTCCCGCACGCCAGTGCCGCGCTCTCGCCACGTCCGCGATGAATCATGCGCCGCGGGTGTCCGATTCCAAAGCCATCCCGTTCGAGTTGAAAGTTGAAAATCAAAAATCACCGCATCCAGCTTTTCACCACTTTTATATTTTTTTGAACTTCAGTTCTTTTGGCAGCAAATCATCCCAAAGAAATACGGATGCGTGGAGTTTACAAACTCAACTTTTCTGAGAAATGACTATCCAATCTCTGAATAATCAGAGATTTGACGAGCGCACTCTGGATTTCTGAGTTCCGAAAATCTCCCGATAATTCGTTCTGATGTCGAAAATGGCCCGTTCACAAAGTCACGCCCGCCGCTGCTTGGCGCGATGGCCTGATTGCCTGCCGCGCAGACACACGCAGGCAGCCATCGCCACGGCGACCCCTTCCCGCCGTGGCAGTGCCACTGGCCCGCCCATCGGCGGACCGCCTCGCTCGCTCCTGTCGAGTGTCGAGTGTCGAGTGTCGAGAGTCGAATGTCGAGAGTCGAGAGTCGAATGTCGAATGTGAGACCGCGGTGGCGAGCTCTCTTTCCGCGACTGATAAGCTTCGAGAGAGCATGGACAGACGCATGAATGACTGCAGGAGATGCTGCAGAGAGCCAGGCGAGGTGACGCGGATGCGCTGCGGCCCGTCCCCATTGCGCTGCCTCGCCAGCTCATTCGAGTGCCGTGCGTGCTCAGTGCGCGGCACGCCCACTGCGGATCGAACGCCGTGGCCTGATCTGCAAGCCGCTCGCTCCGCCTGTTGCTGGCAACTTGTCGGGGCCAACCGCCTTGAACTCCCATGGACTGATCCGCTACCATACAACTCTGTCGGCCGGCAGTGGAGGGAATTGGATGACCACCTCCGCAGTGTTCGTTCACGGCCCGATGCTCGCTCCGGATGCCAAGGTTCCGTTGCACCTTTGTCCGCCCTATTGCACGCGCCACCGTGGCGCTCCTCTTGAAGCGCACCTCTTCTGCCCTCGGGCCTGAAGCACAACTGGGAGCAGTGCTGTTGCCGCGAGTCGGAGCGATGATGGGAGGAGCGGTCGGGGAAAAAGAACCCAGCGCATGTGCCACGCCACGCCGGACGCGATCATGGACACCTTCCCATTCAGCGGTGTCACCAGTGACGAAAGGACCCATCTCAGCACCAGATTGCCTATGGGCAGTGCTACGATGCGGACGTCGAGTGCTATCTGAGAACGGAGACCTTCACGAGTTGGAACTGGGACTCTGTCTAGCGCTCGATCCATCTCAGCTGCATCGTGTTGCCTGAGAACGGAAGAGAGACCTGAGGACCTCGAGGGAGGAGAGGCTCCCAGCTCTCCATGCGCGGCGTAATATACGTTTCTCCTATCCATCTCTACGTGGTCCACGGCGCGGCGCGAGGCACCACCGGGTCACGGGAGCGAGTCTCGCCGCACGGTCGGGTCCTTGTGCTCGTCGTAGTCGCGCGAGAGGTAGTCGACGTGCACGAACGCGCGCTCGACGCAGTCCAGCTCCTCCACGCGCTTCTGCAGGCTCAGGCTGATGTCGTGCGCCTCGCGCACGCGCATGGACTCGGGTAGGATTACCTCGAGCTCCACCAGGTAGTTGTTGCCGAAGTGGTACGCGCGCACAATGTCCGACTTCATCAGCGGGTGGTGCATGTCCGCTAGCGCTCGCACCTCATCGATGAACTCCTGACTTGCCTCTGGGCGTGGATCGTGGCGGATTCGGGCATAGAGCATTGCCCACAAGTGTCGAAAAGATGAGTGTCAGTCCGCAATGCACTCGGATGAGATGGCGAGACATGGACAACGCTCGCATCACGTACGCAGTCCAATGAGGCGCTCGACCTGCTCCTTGCCCGTCTCGAGCCAGCTGATGGCGATGTAGATAGAGATAGCGATGGCGCCTGCCGAGTCGAGGTACCAGAGGCTGCTGCGCCAGTTGGCCAGTCCGGCCGCGACGATCGCGATTGAGTTGCTGAACACGTCGTTGCGGTGATCCTATCGATTCCGAGTGCATTCGAGGTCAATGCCCTGGTGGGCCGAACGTCATCCAGCCAGGCAGGAGAGCAGGACGCACCTGGGCGAGAGCGTCGGCGGACGGCGACTGAGCCGCGATCCGACTACAGATGATCCACAGACAGATCTTGGCGGCGATGGCTATGAGCAGCACGACGAGTGTCGCGCGCGAGATGTCCATCTCCGGCAGCTTGCCCTCGTATCCCGTGACGAGCGTCTCGACCGACTTCTGGATCACCTCGATGGCTGCGCCAACGATCTCCTCCGTCACCCACGAGCATCGCGCCGGCAACCAACCAACGAGTACAGCGAGACGCACCTGCCATGCCCATGAGCGTAGCCGAGATGATGACGGCGATAGGCTCGAGGCGGCGGCGGCCCGCCGGGTACTTGACGTCCTTGGTGTGCATGCGCTTGTCCGAGTACCAGAAGAGCGCTTGCGACGCCAGGTCCAGGATCGAGTCCACGAGCGACGACAGCACGGCCAGCGACCCGCTGATGTACGCCGCGTACGTCTTGGCCACCGCCAGCACCTGCACGCGACGCGACGCGACGCCAATGGGTTCCTTGTCCGCCGCCGCCAGCAGGACTGCAAAGTTTACGACCACCGCTGGCGCCAACGTACAATGTTGATGGCGAGCGACGAGTTGATGGCCAGCTGCACCTTGCGCGAGAGCGATGCCGGCGCGCTGCGCTCCGTGAACAGGTCGTCCTTGTGCGGGAAGAAGGCATGCGCGAGCGGCGACCGGTGCGCGGCGGCGGCGGCCGCCTCCTCCTGGCTCACCAGCGACCGCACGCGCTCGTGCTGCGAGCTCGAGAGCGCGCCGTACGCCGCCACCTTGGCCTCCGCCGGACTCATGAGCGGCGATGAGGCCGCCGACGTGGACAGCGACCCGGGCAGCGAGGCGGAGCGCATGGGCGAGCGAGCGAGGAGGCGTCGAGCGCTGAGCTTTGTCGATCGGAGCGGACGGCTGCGCTGCTTGGGTCGTGTGACTGGTGCCGCCGCCGGTTCACGGTGGATCGTCAAAGCCCAGAATCTGGCCCACATGTCAGTGTAGAGCGCATCACAACTCGGAGTGAAGGAATGGGAGAAGATTGCGTTTCGATACAAACATGAAGTGCAAGCATTGAGAAAAGCGCGATATAATCCCGAAAGGAATGTCCCCCACAATGTGCAACAGCACTCTGCTCCTGTCAGCCATCACTCCTACTAGCGTACCCAGTCGCGTAACCTGCGCTTCGGCATGCCAATGGTCACAAGGCGACTGCCCGCGTAACCTGAGGTGTCAAGCAAGAGCCACGAGCATGTTCGTGCTGACGCGGCTGTCGGACGTCATCCCAGTGGCGCCGGCGCTGTTCGACGCCGACTACACGCAGGTGCTGGTGGAGGAGATCGACCGCAAGTACGCCAACAAGGTGGTGGCGGACGTGGGCCTCTGCGTCACGCTCTACGACTTCGTGCACATCGGCGACGCGTTCGTGCACCCGGCGGACGGCACGTCGCACTCGCAGGTCGAGTTCCGCATGGTCGTCTTCCGCCCGTTCGTCGGCGAGGTGCTCAAGGGCCGCATCGTCAGCTGTACCGAGGAGCACATACGCGGTGCGTCTCCGCTGTCGTCACCGTCCGCGGTGGAGACGGTGGTCGTCTGCTGACGCCCGCGGTTGGCAGTCTCCATGGACTTTGTGCAGGACATCATCATCCCGTCCTACGCGCTGCAGACACCGTCCTACTTGTGCGTGCATCGAGTGTTTCGTGTCGAAGATCGGGCAGAGACTGACGCTCGTGGCTTGTGCGCGGCAGCGACACGGCCGAGCGCCTGTGGGTGTGGAAGTACTCCGAGTCGCAAGGTGAGCAACCAACCGCATGGGCCTCCGAGACGATCGATCGACCGCTAACGCCGACTCGCTGCTTGTGCTGACCGACTGCGCGCCACAGAGAAGTTCTACATGGATCTGCACGAGGAGATCCGCTTCCGCGTGACCAACATCAACTTCACGCGCGTCACCAAGACGGCCAAGGGTGCGCTCTCGCTCAATGTGTGCTTGACAGTCGAGGGCAAATCAGTGCGCGACCAATGGCTGACGACGGAGTGGTGCAGGCATCCAGGCGACGACGACCGAGGCGAGCGACAAGGGCGAGCAGGAGGTCAGCGCCGGCGACATGCGGCAGGCGCTCGCGCGCCGGCGGTCGTCCAGCGTCGACCTGTCGGACAGCGACCCCACGCCGTCCGCCATCCACATCCTGGTGGGTCGCGAGCGATGGACCGACGGCGGATACGTGTCACGGATTGGATCTAACCCGCTCGCTGATCGCCTGCATTGCGCAGGGAACCATCGACGAGGACGGCTTGGGGCTGACGTCGTGGTGGGCCAACTGACCGCGGCGTGGCACTCTGCTTTCGTGTGTGTTGCAACTAGAGGAGACGACCGGCCACCGCCCGCAACTGCAGACGAATATAGCTTTGTCGCCGGCCAGTCGGTCGTTTCCTTCCCGCTGGCGTCTGAATGTGCTGCGCTGTTCTGTTCCCGTCCTGCTGGTGGCCGCTGACAGACGCGAGGTGCAAGCGCTGGTGTGGTCCGATGCCATGGCTCTGAGGTCCCAAGCCGAAGTCAACCTCTTGCACGCGCTCAACCAGAAGAAGGCGCGCTCGGCGTCCGTCTACCTCACAGAGCAGCAGCAGCGCGCTGTTGGAGGAACGGGCGACTATGAAGGCGACACGGACCGAGACACGGGCGTGGACTTCAAGTCCATCAAGACCAAGCCGCCAATCGAACAGGACCTCGTGGTCGCCCAGGTGCGCCAGCTCGAGCATCAAGTAATCGCCAGCCGCCACTACAGCGATGACCTACCTTCGCCAGACACCCCGCTATATGACGAGCACAGTCAGATCAAGCAGAACGCGCTGCGGCGACGCGACGCACATATGCGGGAGCTGGAGCGATACGAAAGTGCGGTGAAGGACATCAGCGAGCACATCGAGGCGGCGCTCATCACGACGTTCGACCGCATCAAGGAGTCTCTCGCGGACATCGACGCGCGGCTAGCGTTCATCGACAGTCACGAGCTGCGGGACCGCGCGCGGCTGCTCGTCGCAGACAAGAGCGCCGTCACCGACGCGTGGGATCGCCTCGAGGCGCTGACCAAGCAGCGCACGCAGCTGATCGGCCAGTTCGCGACCGAGCTCGAACGGATCGAGGAGTCCCGTGTCCGCGACGTCCGCGCGCAGCTGCAGCAGATGACGTTCACGCTCATGGAGATCGCGCACGCGCTTGGGCCCGAAGTCGAGCGCATCATCGAGGGCGAGGCGTACCAGGTCAACGTCGTCGTGATCGCCAATCGCAAGGTGTACGCGGACCTCGTGGCGCGCTTGGCGACGGTCAACGTCGACGTGTTCGTGCGCACGCGGCTGTCGTGGGAGCAGACCCTGGATCGCTGGCGCGCGCTGCGTCATGCACGCGCGATTGAGATCTTCAAGCAGACACTCAACTCGCCGGCATTCAAGGACCCGGAAGACCGTCGGCGCATCATGGAGGCGATCCGAGCCCACCAGCAGCAAGTCCACGACGAGCAGAGACTTGCAGCACTGCGAGAGTTGGCAGGGGAGAGGGCGGCGCTCACGTCCGACCGCGTGCAGCAAGTGTTGGAGCGGCTGCAAGCCGCGCAGCAGCAAGAAGAGGACGCCAACCAGGACTTCTTCTCGGATCTGCGGGACGCCCACGACCATCGAGTGCAGGACGCCCACGCTCTTCAGGAGGCTCTGCGCCTGGAACTGCATGGGTTCGGCGCCATGGCGAAAGAAGGCGAGATCGATGAGGCCAGGCTGTCGCTCGAGCAGATGCTGACAGACGAGGGCGTGGCGCTCGAGGACTTCTTCCGCATGGCTGGCGGGCTGCGCGGCGAGCTGGACAGCATCATCAAGAGGCTGAACGTGGCGGAGCTCATCTACGAGAGGCATCTCGACCCGCTGTCTAGCTCGGTGCGGGTTCTGTTGAGCGCATTTCCTCTCGAGAGCGTCATGGAGGCGCAAGGCAAAGGCGCCGAGCGCCGTGCGCTGCAGACAACACTCGACAAGATCCGCAAGGCCAGCAAAGCCGAGATGCCTGCGCTAATCTCTGTGCTCCAGACGCAGATGCAAACCCTGCTCGGCCTCGAGGGTATCAGTGACACGTTCAAGGAGGAAGTGGAGACGCTGGCGACTCAGCTGGGCGTTCTTGTTCCGGAGACTGGCGAGTCGGTATCGAGCATCACGATGGCCACAGCGATGGCACCGGACGGCACCTTGTCCTCGTCACCAGCGCTAACTTGCTCACCGACCAGCAAACAGTCGTCGACGCGGACGATTTCAGCGACAGCAGCGGCTCCGGGGTCACCGCCATCGGCTACGGGCACCAGGAGAACAGGTGCGACCATCCCTAGCACTGACTCCAGCGTCCAGATCGACCTGCAAGCGGTGCGCCGCATCCAGCGCCGGCTCGCGGCACTTGTGTTCGCGTCCGAACTGCCCTCATCGATGCAGCAGCACCTGCAGTTCATCAGCGACCAGCTCACGCTCCAAAGCGTTGCGAACCGCGTTGTGGATGGCGTCGTGCACCGCGAGTGCGACGACTTGTTGACCTTACAGCAGTGCGCTGGTCGCCTGTTCCTCGAAGAAATCGGGCGTCGCATGGAGCATCAGAGCGCGCTGCTGCACGCGCAATGCGAGAAGACGGCCAGGTTCCACCTGGACGTCGTGTCGACCGTCGAGAAGAGCCGAGCGCGCGCCACGTACGTTGATCTGAGCGTGCTCGACCTGCTCGATACGCTCAAGGAGCGTGACGACGACGTCCTTAGCGATATGGAGGCTCAATACTCGCAGAGCTGTGCCGCAGTGCGCCACGCGCCAGACCAACACGAGCTGCACGCTGGGTTCCACAGGTGTGCAGAGCTTCTTGCGCGCATGGAAGGCGAGTACCGGGCGTACGAGGCGCGTGTTCGAGTCGCTAGCGAGCACAATGTCGTCGCGGCCGACGCGCAGCGTCTGCTGTTCCTGCGGCATCTGGCGGCGCTGCTCGGATTGGTGGTGCCGGCATCGCCTGGCGCGAAGACTGGGATGGAGCAGAGCGACTTGGACGCGTTCTTGAGTGTGAAGCATGTCGAGGAGTTGGTGGACCCGCCGCCTCCGCCATCAAGTGAGGCAGTTAGCACGGAAGGGGAGGGGGCAGTGCCAAACAGCAACGATACCAACACGGACGCATCATCCACTGCCGAGCAAACAGACGAGTCTCGCCTGGACTTGGAGACGCTAGAGGTGTATCGACTGCCGTCAGGAGCGGAGCTGCGGTGCCTGAAGAGCGTGTCAGCGCTTGTGGAGCAGATCCTCAGCGCTGGAGGCGAAGAAGACGAAAGCGAAGCGATGGATGTGAAGACCGAGCCCGACGCGGTGGCGGTGGAGGTGGGAAGCCCGGCATCGTCTCTGTCTCCAACACCACGAGCGACTGCGGATGACGGAGCCACCCCTGAAGAACCACTGTCGGAGACGACTCCGGACCTGCAGCGATCCGAGATCGATGGACAGCTTCAACGAGACTGGCTGTCGCTCGAGATCCCACTGAACTACCTTCAGCCGCTGGTCGAGTCGTTCCGAGACGCCGTGCTGTCCAAGTATGACTCCGAGGGTGTCGCCGCGTCGACTGTGCTCTCAAAAACACGCGGACAGCGGTTTGAGGCAGCAGCGGCGTTGCTAGAAGAGAGACTGCGCACGCACTGGCCGCGACGCGGGCGACTTGACGTGCAGCTCTTCCAGCCGCGACTTGGCGAGCTTGAGAGCCATCGCCAGCGCACCGATCGTCACGTGCGGACGTTGCAGTCGCGGGTAGAGTCGCAGCAGCATGTCTTCGACCGTAAGGCGGACGAGGTCGTGCGTGAGATTGCGCGCGAGCGGGACGCCCAGGTCTCGTTCCAGGCGCAGTTGCCGCTCCAAGCGAGTCTCGCTGCACTCCAAGGCCTCGAGGCGCGCGCCAAAAAGGGTCTGGCAGCGCTCAAGAGCGCGAGCCACGACAAGCTGGCGGCTCTGACCGGTCTGATTGACAGCGACACCACTGCACTCGTCACATCGAGCAGCGAGTTCGTGCGTGCGTGCGCCTCGCAGGTGTTCCCGGACCTGAGCGGGTGCGAGGTAATCAGCGGGTGCGACTACCACCCCGAGGAAGTCGCTCAGATCCAGCGCGTGCTCGACGGAGTCGAACAGCAGGCACGGGACCAGATCTTACAGCGTAGCGCGCGGGTCGGTGATATCCGCGACGACCTAGAGCGCGCTTTGGCCATGTGGCCGGCGTTCAAAACCCGGTGCCAGACGTGTATGCAGACGCTGTCCATGAAAGAGGGGCTCGGCCAGAAGTTTGGTCTCCCACGCCGCACGGCACAGGAGAAGTTCCGCTCCGAGGTGACGCGGTGCGAGGACAAGTCGATCTCGATCGACCAGTTGCTTTCGTCATTGGAGTTTCTGTGCGGCGGCCAAAACGCATCCGATAGCTCGAAGAGCAAGGTGCAGGACGAGGGGGAGCGAAGCCGCACGATCCTTGTCGCGCTTATGCAGCTGCGGGCCAAGATCTACCAGCGCGGCATGTACTTCGGCTTCCTCTGCAACACGAGCCAGCTGGAGCCGTTGCCCCTCGAGTTCTGTCCACGCCCGGGCGATGCAGACGCTCTTGTGGTGCGGGACATCGACGTCGTGGACGAATTAGACCGCGTCAAACCTCCTCCAGGCGGCTTCTTGGCGTTCGTGAGCCAAGTGAGCGAGCAATGCCGTAGCGACACCAAGACTCTGTTCCAACAGGAAGGCAAGACGGACGAGCTTCCGCCTTCAGGTGTGCCCGACGCGCTGGAGGAGTACTTGACTGGGCAGATGGACAAGGCGCGAGCGTTCGTCGCTCAGCAGGAGACGGTCTTTCATGACCAGCTGCGAAAGCTGAGCGAGCTGCTACTTGTGGCTCCAGGCGTCGCAATTTCGGACCTGCTAGCACGTGCAAAACGCAACGCCAAGCGTCAGAACTCGGTTCTATCGTCGGCGATCGACGCGCAGTGTCAACAGTTCGCGGCAATCAAGGACCAACACACCTCGGAGCTGCGGCCTCAGCTAAGTAGTGCCAACAACGCTGCTTTGCTGGAGGATCTGCGCGCACGGGAGAGCGAGCGGTCAGTCGCCGCAGTCAAAGCGCTTCGCGAGTTCCGAGCTTCGTCACTGGGATCCCAGTCACACTCGGCAGTTGCGTTCGAACTCGAGCTGCTGTCTTTGTCGCGGTGCCTCATGCAGCTGCTGGACACGATCATCATGGGACTCGAGGATGTGAAGCAGCTCAGCGGGGAGCCGCTGCCCAAGGACAAACGCAAGTCGCTTAAGCGGCTGCGGAAGGTTGCGCGCGTGCTCGAGTCGGGGGACCCGAAGGAGGTCCCACGGACCGACAAAGAGCTGGAAGCGCTTCGACAGCTCGGCGAGGCGCCACGCTTCCCCAAACGCACATATGGCGGCATCCCAAGCTTTGGCGTGGGCCGCGCGTACCACGAAGCCCAGGCGGCTGCTGCTCAGGACGACGAGGCGTGGGGACAAGCCGCCAGCGACGAACTCGTCGCCTTTGCTGTCGCGAGTGTCAGCAACGGCGATGGAGCATGCGAGGCGCTACTGACACCGGCCCACCGCGCGCTTGTCCGTGCGCGAGACGCGGCGCACGCGGACTGGGTCAGTTTCTGCCTGGACGAGCTGCGCGAGGTGGCCCACACCGCTCACGAGAGGCTGGAGGACGAGGTCAAGTGGCGCGCGAGCTGGGAGCAAGGCATTACCAACATGCGCAAGACCAACGAGACCGCGGGTGTGAGCACCGGTAGTCTGAACAGCAGCAACGCCAGTGGAGAGTGATAACTCTGAACATGACCCGGTTGCAGTTGCAGTCTGCGACGTGTGAGCGCATCAGAGTCAGATATGTTTCTCAGAACACGTGTGGCGCTGCTCGTCTGAGTCAGTCTGATCCCGATCCCAATCACTTCATCGCTGATCATCGGTGAATATGGCGCGCTTGGTCCGCGTCGGCGCCGCTCTTCACGGCGTCCGGCCGCCACTGCGGCTGTTGGGCGCTCGCTGGAGCTCCTCTGGGGTGTCTCCACTAGCGTCAGTCCACCCTTCGGCCAAGGTCTGCGCTCTTGTGGTCGGCTGGGTCAGTTCCTTCCTTCGCTGACACGGATGGCGGATGGTGGACGCGCAGATCGGCGCTCGTTGCCGCGTCGGCGCGTTTGCGGTCGTGGGTGAGGGCGTGGAGGTCGGCGACGACTCGGCCATCGGCGACAGTGTTTCGCTGCACAACTGCTCGGTCGGGAGCCACGTCGTCGTGCACCCTGGCGCGCGCATCGGGCAGGTCGGCGTGCTGGTGCTCTGCTGGCGGGCACGAAGATCACTCGCCGACAACTGGTGATCGCCGTGCGCAGGATGGGTTTGGCTTCCAGCTGGACGCGCGCGGACAGCACGCCAAGAAGCCGCAGGAGCTGCGCGTTGAAGTGCACGACCACGTCGAGATCGGGTCTGTTGGTCTTCTTCTCCCGCCACGCCAATGGCTGGCTGCGCTCTCTCGGCTGCATCTCACGCGCTGCCTTCACGTTAACAGGGCGAACTGCACGATCGACCGCGGCAGCTGGCGCAACACGGTCATCGGCCGCGGCTGCAAGCTCGACAACTTGGTAGGTGGAGTGGCTGGACACTATGGAGGAGTGGCGCACTGATGCTCGGCCACCGCGCAGATCCAGATCGGACACAACGTGCAACTCGGCCGCGGCTGCGTGATCGCCGCGCAAACGGGCATCGCGGGCAGCACGACGCTCGGGGACAACGTGCACGTGGGCGGACAGGTGGGCATCGCGCAGCACCTGACGATCGGAGACAACGTGCGCATCGCCGCCAAGAGCGGCGTCATGAACGACCTGGCACCAGATGCCACCTATGGTGCGTCCATTGTCGACAGTTCTGTGTGTTACGGAGCACGATTGCTCACATTTGACGAGTGTCCTGGGCAACTCGCAGGAGGGTCCCCGGCGGTGCCCGTGATGGAGTTCCGGCGGCAAATGGTGCACCTGAAGCAGGTCGGCAAGAAGTGAAGAGCGTCGAGGAAGTCCGTGCAGGATACGCCCAGAAGCAATAGCCCAGCAGCGATAGCGAACAGATCTTTAGACACGCTCACGCTGGCCACCGACACCCACCAACACACAGACTGACGGCTCGTGACGTCCGACTCTCGCCAGCCTCGCGTCTACGCGGTGGCCTTCTCCACGAGCGCCTTGCGCGAGCTCTGCCGCAGCAGCACGAGGATGATGGCCAGCAGCTTCTCGTACGTGACGAGCGAGATGGCCGCCGTGAGCACCGTCTGCAGCAGCTTGGCCTCGATCCCGGCAAAGTAGCCGCGCACGCCGTTGTCGCGGTAGATCTGCGCCAGACAGCCTGACAGGCTCTGCGCCTTCGGTGGCGTCGTCGGAGATGGGCTGGCGCTCGATGCGTTGGCCGCGAATTGCTTGGCGTTGGACGCCTCCTGCACGCGCATCAGCGACTGCGCGACCTGCAACGGGTACGTGACGACCGTCGTGAGGGACTTGGCGAGCGCGCCGAGCACGAAGATCTCCATGGCCGTGAGCGCGCCGCGCGCCTTGGGGTTCTCCGTCAGCCGCTTGTGCTGCAGGGCGAGCTTCATGCGCTCGTAGCTCACGTAATGGATCACCGGGTTGGACACGAGCATGAGTGACGCGAGCGTGCCGTTCCAGAGCGACAGCAGGCCCTCGCTAGCCGTCACCTTGCGCAGACAGTCCCACACGCCGGCGTACTTGGCGTGGTCTTTGGACTTGAGCCGCATGTTGGCCACCCACAGCGGCGCGCACACGTACACGTTGATGACGCCGGCGAGACACGAGAGCACGAGGTTCTGCCCCGGCGAGATGGCGCCGCCCGCTTGCGGTCCCCCGGCGCGCGCCATCCGCTTGAGCAGCGCGCTCTTGAGGCCGTTGTAGCAGAAGAAGTAGACGAAGTTGGACCCGCCCAGCGCCACCTGCGTCGACACGTGGCCCTGGTACACGCCCAGCTTCTTGGCGCGCACGATGGCGAGCGCCTGCCGCCAGAAGCCCGCGGGCGGGGCCGTGCGCGTGCGTACCGCGTCGCTCTTCTCCTCCTGCTCGCCGGTCTCAACCTCGGCCTCCAGTTCCTCTAGCGCCGCCTTGCCCTCCACTACCACGCATGCGTCAGCGCCTCACCGCGTACGGACAGAGAGATAAAGAGAACCGCGACGCTAGTACCTTGCATGATGGTCTTGATCTGGTCCAGCGGGTAGAGCAGGCCCATGGCCACCATGCCGCCCTGCCGACAGCCAGTCACGCGTTCCTCGTGGCGTTAGATGGGCGTCAACGACCGCCTCGACGCGCGCAAGTGGACCCACCAGACTGCCAGCGATGCCGTGCGCGAGCGTCTCCATCCTGTCGGCCGGTTGGGCGTCGCGTAGCCGCAGCAGAGGTGTCTAGACCGGGAGGAAGGCGGGGATCTCGGTGAGCTCCCGGCGGATTCGCGACTGGGCATGGCTGACGCAAGCAAACGGCTCAAGTTGAGCTTTGCCCGGTGACTTGCACCACCGTCCGTGGTTGCTGCGGACGGTGGCGCTAGTCTTCTCTAGGACGACATTCGCGCGACATTTGACTAACGGGTCGGCCCGCTTCTGGATGAAACCCGGGTCGGGTCACTGACTGCTGGGTGAGGCCCGGCATGACTCAGCGCAGCACTTGGCACCACGGGACTTCCATGATGTGAGCGCGACGTCGATGCATCCCCAATGGCTTCGACCCACTTGTTGCCCGAGCAAATGGAGCCGAGTCGTCAATGGAGTGCTCGACGAACTACACAGCGGCAGTTTGTCGCATGGTGGTTGTCCTTCTGGGTCACAGAGTACCTGCAGAACGAACGATGAACATGCCGTGTCGTGATGAGGGTCCGCAGAGAAAACAGATTTGCATGTTGTGGTTGATGGAACGCGGTGCATTCCAAGTCGCGGACAATGGACATGGCTGCCCCGTCACGAAGCCGTCGGAGAGTACATCCCAATGAGGCATTCAGATCAACGAAGACCGTGCGAGCAACTCTGGAGCGCTTCAGTCCCTTTGCCTGCTTCTCTGGGCCGCTGCGATCGTCGGTCCGACTGGCGGCTGGTCGGTGGCCAGCGTGTCACTGCCGGTGTTGACGACGATGGAGGAGATGACGCGGAGCAGTACTCACGGTTGCCACCAGCGCCTTTACTGTTGACGGCACGGTGCACCTGTCCGTGGCCCACCTTGCACGTGCAGGGACGCTGGTGGCAATGTCAGTGGCGGGCTTCCAACGGGGAACAGTAGCCATTGCCGAGTCGGAGCGGACAGCCTGGCTGTCCGACGGACGCGCAGTCGCCGCTGCCCATCGCTCCACACGACAACGCGTGTGGTGCTCCTCTCGCGCGTCACTGGGGTCCGGATCTCGCTCGGCATGGCTTCCCAGCCGGTGGGGACCAATGTCCTGATCGACGCTCACATCGAACATGTAAGAGCGGGCTGGTCGCCTGTCCACTCGGCCCGTGCAATGCAGCGCTCTGCGCACACGGACCAAAGCGCTACGGTGAACGCGAGACCACGCATGCGAAACGCCACCGCTCGTTGTATTGCGGCCAGCAACACCCGCGAGCGATGCACTTGATCCGTCATACAGCGCTCTCACCCTTGCATGATCCAGATGGAGCGGGTGATCGCAACACCTGTCAGTGGACGCCAAAGAAGAACCGAATGGTGTGGGTCGAGACGGTACGAGCAGGTGTGTTCTGCTAGCGCTCCGAAACAGGCCGCACCTCGACGATGTCAGCGTCTGCACGACGCTAACAGCGCGCGCTAGACGAGCTCCAGCTCAAGCCCACAGCCAGCCAGCCACGGTGCTCGCAGGCCGATCGACCACCGTACTGTGCGGGAATTACGCCGAGCGTCTGTTCCTCTGCAGACGTGTCACGCTACCAGCGGGACGATGTCGCAATGCTACCTGCAGCCAGCCGGGCAGCTTTCGGAGCAGCACTAACGGTCACACACGTCTGCGTCAACAGTAGCGCCAGAGACTCAAGTTGCCAGGCGTTAAATGCGCAGAGGCGCACCGTCGGGCAGCACGGCACCTCTGTTGGAGAGGCTTCGGCCCGCAAGAGTCGACCCGCGCCTGGCAGTCATCGGAGAGATCGTCCTGCTCATGAATCCAGCCACCGCGCTCACTCTTTGCTGGCGTGTACGCTAAGCAGATCACTCGCACGCCGATCAGAGCCGAGGCGAGGACGCACGCAAGACCTCAGGCTTCGCGTAGAGACCGCGGCGACTGATCTATCTCGCGACTGGACCATTCGAGACCGCCGCACTGTCCACCGCAACGCGAGCGCCGCCGCCGCCGCTCCGCTCCGTCCGAATGGCCACCCGTCCGTCCGTCGCCAAGCGTTGAAGCGCCCATCAACTCGTCTCGTGTCCCCTCCATGGCTGAGCAACGGAGGGCGTTCCTCCATGCTGCTCCCCTCCCATACATGCATGTCTAGCTAAATCCATGCGGCGCGCACTGGACTGCCTGCTTTTCAAAAGCATCAGGTTATCAGCTCACCACCACGCGCGCCTCCTTTGCAACGGAGCGACATCGACCAGTCTCCGCTCCCTCTAAACTTTCATACACAGCGCGTATACCCAACATTTGTTTCCTCTTTCAAGGGTGTTAATGACTCTACAACAACATACATAATCCAATATCATAACTCATAAATATAAACAATTCAAAGACACAGTTGGACGTCAACAGGAGCTGTTGAGCTCTTCGGGGAGGGGGCAGCCGGGCCTGCATTGGCGAACCGAACCAGCCGCCCGCCCTACCGACGGACAAGCCCCGCCCTACTCGCCACCCCGACGCCCTCCCGGCGCGCAGAACCGAACTCTCGCGCCGGCCTCGCAGTCGCCCTACCGCCGCCCTACCGCGTCCGATTGAGCAGAACAGGCCGCGCAGGATGCTGGGCCGCGTGCTCAAGGAGGTCAAGCTGCCCTTCCCGGATGACTTTTTCCCCGAGATGGAGCTCGCGCCGGCGCTCGAGAGCGACCTGCTGGCGTCCGCGGGCCGCCTGCTGCAGAGCACGCTGCGCGAGGAGGCGCCGGCCTCGCGCTTCCACCCGAGCCAGCGGCCCGACCAGTGGAAGCAGGTGGGCGACCGCCACGGCCTGCAGCTCTACCGCGAGCGCGGCGTCGCCAAGGGCAACGCTGTGCGCGTCAACGTGCTGGGCCAGCTCACGGGCTCGCTGCACGACGTCATGCTCGGGCTCTACGCCAAGGACAACAACGCCTTCAAGACGCAGCGCGCCATCATGCACGGCGACTTCCTGGACGCCTCCGTGCTGCACGTCGTGGACGCCGACCCGTACAGCGAGGACGACACGGGCTTCTCGTTCCAGCTCGCCGGCATCAAGTGGATGGCCTCGGCCCCCTCGGGCAAGCTTGTCAACAAGCGCGACCTCTGCTGGTTCGAGCAGATGGGGCTCACGAACGACGCCGCCGGCGAGGAGCTCGGCTTCCTCGTCATGCAGTCCGTGCGCGTGGACGCGTGCCCGCCCTTCGAGCACCAAGGGCTCAAGCGCGCCACCGCCAGCGTCTGCTACATCTTCCGTCCGCTGCCCAACGGCCGTGTGAGCGTCTTCATGACCGGCGAGCACGCCGTCGGAGGCAAGGCGCGCAGCTGGAGCGCCGACGCCGTCATGGTTGAGATGTGGCTCGGCATGGGCGCCGTCATGGAGTGTGCGCAGGCCAAGCGCCTGTCCAAGCTCGTGAGCTCCAGGGAGATGTTCGTCGCCTCCGCTCCGTACGTTGTTTGTGGGGATCATGGTGCGGTCGCCAAAGACGACTATCGAGCTGACAGCGCGATGGTTTGATCCAACACAGGAGCAAGACGTGCGATGTCTGCGACGGCAAGATGAAGATCACCAAGACGGGCAGCAACTGCAAGATCTGCGGCAAGAACATCTGCGAGCGCTGCCGAATGGCCAAGTTCATCTATCCCACGCGCAACACGGGCAACTTCCCGTGCTCGTACCCGTTCTGTAAGCCGTGTCTGAGCGAGGCCAAGGACCGGCTGTTCGGCAAGCTGGCCTCGCGCGTGAGCTTCCACTCGTCGGCCGGGTCGTCCAACTCGGCCTCGCCCCGCGGCTACCGCACCATGCCTCGGCCCGGCGCCTCCATGATGTCGTCGAGCTCTTCGGGCTCGGAGCAGATGTACTCGATGCGCGGAGGCTACGACCACCGCGTCCGTACGAGCTCGCAGGACGTCCCACTCCACGGCGTCCGGTTGCTGAGTCCGCGCAGCAGTGGCGCCAGCAGCATGAGCGCACGGGGCACCAACTCGTCCGACTCGTCGACTTACGGACGCTCCATTCACCAGACAAGCTCGTTCCGCGGTCCGTCGGCAGACCGGCAAGGATCGGACGCGTTCAACAGCCACTCGGCTCGCGGGAACCCTCCGCAGGCGCGTCCGGCTGGACGGTCTATCGACGGTCACATCCCCGGGCCGCCCACGATCTCGAGGAACACGAGCGACCCGCGGAGGGGCTCGAACGCGGCCACATACGCAACGCACCCGTCTTACGCGCGCGCGCCGACATCGATCAGCAGCTCGACGACACAAAGCAGCAGCAGCCGCAGTGGTCTGGGCAACAACAGCATGTCATCGGGGTACACGACCAGCGCCGGTACGTTGTCGTTCGACAGCGTGTACGACATGGATGGCGGGGACATGTACCGGTCCGTCGGCCGCGCTGGCACCAGCAACGGCGTGGGGAACAGCACAGCTGGAGGCGGGTACACGAGCGAGGAGTCGAGTGACTACAGCGACGTGGAGGAGGAGATCTCGACCTCGGCCGCGAGGAGGCCCATGAACATCTACGAGTCCGCGGCCGACATTGACGACGTGGACGACGGCGTGATCGACCTGACGCGCCACCGCGAGCCGGAGCCGGAGCATCCTGTCGACGTGTTCGAGAGCGACGGCCTCAAGTACATCAACACGTTCCGCGCGAACGACAGCGCGCCGGCGGCGGCTCCGTCGGGTGGCAACAGCGCGGACGACCTGATGGAGCGGCTGATGCAGATCAACATGGCAGCCGAGGCCACGTACCTCATGGCCAAGTACAACGCCAACATCCAGGAGAACCTGCAGCGGTGAATGTGTTGCAGGACTCTGGGCTTGGTGTCAAGTGTCGTTCGTGGTGCGTGGCCGATCGGTCGTCGTCATAGACTAGTAGGGTGGAGATGTTGCAGTTGGTATGGTAAGCGCCGCAGAGGGGGGACGCGCGCGCAACAAAGCTTTCGTTATGGTGCTTGACGACGGACGACTCCACCCAAGCCGTGATTGACATGGGATTGACATGCAGGTCGACTAGCACAACGCATGGAGCATGAATCATGACGAAGACTCGATCTCCAAGGCTGACTGCGGCAAAAGGTGCTACATGTACGATAGAGTGGTGGCATGAGGGTCCACGTCAACGATGCCGATCTCCAGGTGTCGTCCGCGAGCACACAATACTGGATACTGTGCCATGGAGTGGCGACGTGCGTGGTTGATGCCAGATGGACGTGGGCACGAGGGCTTCAAGTCAACTTGTCTTCCCTCGCCTCGCCGGGTGGTGGGTGTCTATTTCGGGGACATCCCCGTATTAGCAGTGCGAGAGAGTCAGTGCTCAAGCTGACCACGAGGCGTGGGAGGTGAAGTTGACTTGTGTTCAGTATCATTGGAGGGCGGACCACCCTGGAGGAGGAGACCGCATCCATCTCAGCGCCACCGCACAGCCGCGTTCTCCGCGACCGGAGTGGCCGAACCCTCCAGCAGGATGGATGCGAGAGCTCGCCGACCACACGCGGCTCGTTCGGAAGATACCGGCGCCACACGGTGCCTTTACGCGCTCATGGCTGCGCGTGGCGAGCACGGTGATTCTTCAGGCGGTCGGGAAGCACGCGCGGGCTGCAGTGAAGGTGGCCGCAATTACTTACGAGCACTCCAAATATTCCCACAACGGCGACGAGTGCGACGCTCAAGTCGTTTGTCGGTGTGCATCCAACTATTGGCACGCTCGAGAAAGACCTTGAGTCAGTGAGTAACCGGTGGCGCCAGCGCGGAGCACGCGTGCTGACCGTCCCCGGGCTCAAGGAACTCGCCGCCACGTTCACCTGGCCGTTCGCAAGTCGCCCGCCCCTCGTTGGGAGTGCCGCGGATCGACTGCAAACCGCTGGATGCCACGGAAGCGTAGCGTATCTCTCTGTCGGACGGGCACCTAACGCATCATTCGTAGCAAGTTGGCGCCAGCGAGTCCATGTGGGTCTCCGCGGCGTCTGCCACGCACCTTGAAGGGATAGAGCCGCATGCATTCCGACAAAGAGCGATGGGAATCTCCAGTGGCACCTCGCCGCCGCGTCGCCCGCCCAGATCGTCGAGCATCCACACAGCCATTGCATGGAACGGCGAGCCTTCTTCATCCGCCAGCGGCAGTCGATGGCAGCTCAGACACCACGCCAGGACCCACACAACTACCTGCGCGTGTCTTTTGAGCGACGGACGAAGGCGACGCGAAGAACGAAAAGCCTTCGGCGACAGCCAACAATCTGAACTTGAAGCCGGCGTGCGTCAGCCACTCGGAATTTGACAAAAGTAGTTGGTATTGTTGTTCAGATGCGACGTTCCGTGAGGATCAGCTTGCAATTCTCGCAAGCGAGCGAGAATCACCAGCACTGAGCAGCACCACGAGCCACCCTTGTGAAGCAATCAATTTGAACCGGTAGGCCCACGTTTTCCAGGGAGTTTTCATTGAGACAGTGAGCGGTTGCCGCTTGTCGGGCATGCTCGTTCTCGGTTGTTCGGTGCGACCAAACCCCCTGGCCAAGCCGCCATTTTGCTCCTACTTATGGCGATCAATCACAAACATCATCTACTTTTGTCAATTTGGTCAGTTCCCAATAATATGGGGACCCTGCCACTGACTTGGTCCCCTAATCCGGGGACGCATCGCGTCGTCTGTCCGGCTCGGAATGCTTATGTCGTCGCTGGTCACTCTGTCGGTCGAAAAAAGGGCCAGGCGGCACGCCAAGACGCAGGTGTTGCCTGCCCCTGGAGTATTATACGACCCCCGCTGTGGTTCAGTGTGGGGCGGGCGGCCCTCCTCTGCTCTACCCGGTACACTACCCCGCCGGACGGCCCGTTCCGGCATCCGCGCTGTTTTCCGCCCGCGGTCACTCTCTCTCTCTCGCCCTCCGTCTCGGCACTCGACCGGTCGATCTCCGGTAGGGCGTCGCAGTCTCCGTCCAGTTTCCGCAGTAGGGCGGGCGGTAGAGCAGTAGGGCGGGTGGTCTCCTCAGTAGGGCGGTAGGTCTCCGGTGGCCGTCATGATGGCGCTAGCGCAGCGCCTGCGCGTCAAGCACTCGAGCTCCAAGCTCATCGATGCGGCCGAGCTCGCGCGCGCCAACGAGCACCGCGCGGACGCCCCCGCAGAGCCCACAGGAGCAGCAGGACTCGCGCCAGCAGTAGCAGAGGCCGAGCCGGAGGCAGAGGCGGCGGCGGTCCCGCGGCCCAAGAGCGACGCCAAGCACACGGACGCCAAGCGGCGGCAGCGAGCAGGCAGCGGTGACGGCGCGCCGCGGCCGGCGGACCGCTCGGCGGACCGCTCGGCGAGCCGCAAGCCAACCGGCCACAAGCCGACCGGCCATAAACCTATCGGGACGCCCACCAAGGCGGCGCGCACGCCGTCGGCGGCCCTCCAGCCGCGGGAGCAGCCTCAGTCTCAGCTTCCACAGCAGCATCACCACCGACAGCACTACGCGCAGCAGGCGGCGCGTCCTCACGCCAAGACGAGCGCCGAGCTGCCGCCGCACGCGGCGTCGCCCGCGCCGTTCCAGCGGCCGCGGCAGCTGTCGGCGGCCAGCAGCAGCGCGCACAGCTACGCGGGTCTGGGGCTGGACCGGTCGACCGTCGCGTCCAGCTCGTCGTCGGGCAGCGCGCGATCCGACAAGCCCGAGCGCGCCGTGGACGTGCTCTTCCAGGGGTACCTGGCGCTGCGGCGCGGCGGACTGCTCAAGGTGGCCGAGAAGCGCTTCTACTTCCTCGCGCGGAGGCGCCCCGAGCTCTTCTGCTGCAAGGACGAGACGAGCTTCCAGCTGTGGCTCGCCTCGGGCCACACGCTGGACGACAGCGACGCCTTCGGCCGCGCCAACGGACTCAACCCCGTCACGGTCTGCACCGTGCTGCGCGCCGACCCGGGGGACCAGGCGGCGGCTGCGGGCGGCGCCGGCGGCCACGACCGCACGCTGTCCATCGTCGCCAGCTCGTCCTCCAAGTGCACGACGCTGCGCTTCACGGCCGAGAGCAGCGAGCGCGCCGCGCTTTGGGTCGCCGCGCTGCGCGAGGTGCAGGTCACGCAAAGCCACCCGCGCGAAGCCAAGCTGCCGTCCGCGTCCGACAAGAAGCTGCTGCTGCCGCTGCAGGCGCACGAGCAGCTGCGCCGCAAGAGCAGCAGCAGCAGCGACCAGCAGCACCAGCACCTCCAGCGCATCGCCCACCAGACGAGCAGCTCGAGCAGCAGCAGTGGCGTCTCGCACGACCACAGCAGCGGCGGTCACGTCATGAACCGGCGCACGTCCGCGTCGTCCTCGAGCTCGGGCTCCTCGGCCAGCAAGACGCCGCGCGTGTACGCGACCGGCAAGCTGCAGACGCGCACGCTCTCGGGCGGCGGCCACCGCAGCGAAGACGACGACGATGCGGCCGTCACGAACGACCACGCCGCCGGCAGGCCAGTGTCTGCGCTGGCAGGGTCCTCGCCGGGAGCGGTCGCCTCCAAGCCGGGAGACGATGACTCGCGGTCCGTGGCGTCGGTCCCCAACCGCGCGCACCGCAACGACTCGAACGCGTCCTTCCTGTCGGCCATGTCGGCGGCGCAGGCAGCACAGGCGGCGGGCGGGAACGTCGTGCTGTTCGTGCCCGCCGCAGGCTCGAGCATCTCCGTGTCGGACAGCAAGCTCGCGCGCGCCAAGCAGGAGCTGGCGGCGCTGGTGGCTCGCGGCGGGAAGCGGCCGTCGCGCGGCGCCAGCAGCGACGGCAGCGACGAACTCGACAAGAACGTGGCGTGGCGCTTCGGGCCGCCCGAGTACGCGCTGTCGGACCTCGAGTACGTGCGCGGCAAGCAGCGCGAGCACGACGCGACGCCGCTCGAGTCGTACATCGAGGAGTGCTGCCAGACGTTCCTCATGGAGGCGACGCACAAGGAGGTCTACGCGCAGTGGCGCAGTGTGTGCCACGGCGCCTTCTTCCTCCAGGTCAATGACGGCGTGCGCGTGCGCGGCGCCGAGATCCGAGACACGGACATGTTCGGCCTGCTCTACATGACTGGCGTCGACCTCGCGGACCTCGACCCGACCGCCGCCAGCAGCAGCGAGGACCCGCGCGCGGTGCTCACCGAGGCGTTCGCCGACGGCTTCCCCATGGAGGTGCTCGAGGTGTTCACGCAGCCGCCGCAGTGCTACTTCTCGTGGCGCCACTGGGGCCGCTTCACGGGCAAGTACGGCGGTGTGCGAGGCGACGGCGCGCTCGTCGAGGTGCGCGGCTTCGGGCAGATGACGGTGGACGCCGGGGCCATGCGCGACCTACGGCTCTTCTTCAAGCAGAAGGAGCTCTTCACTAAGCTGCAAGCCGAGACTCAGCGCATCTCGACCGCGCGCGCGGCCGCCGCCGGTGCCATTGGAAGCACCGACGGCCGCGCGGGTCGCTCCATGTCTGTAGCAAGCGTCGGGGCATCAGCAGGAGGCTTGCCCCCTCCCCCTCCGCCGCCTGCGCCGCCCTCGGCTGCGTCTTCCCAGTCGCCAGCGCCGACGCCGTCGCCAGGGATGACCAAGACGCACAAGACGCCGCGCGCGGAGCTCAAGACGGACGATATTATCGCGGGGCTGGCCGGCTTCACGCTCGAGGCCAAGCAGAGCCGCAAGCCGACGCGGTGATCGCCATGGACGTCAGTGAAGGAGCAAGGTCGAGTGTGTGCGTGTGCTGCGTAGTTGTTTATCAAACTCCTCGGGTGTAACCAGACCGTTTGGCGTATTTCAAGCCTCCTCATCGAGTGTGTTCAAGACCTGACGGGCTATTCCTGGGGCGGACGCATTGACTGGGGTGCTGCTCGCAGTGGAGACCAACATGGAGGTGGACAGAGCGGACGTGCAGCGCGTGTCAGGCGGACAGCGCGTGATCGACATCTCGCTGCGTGCTCGACGCCGGCAAGACGAAGGGTTCGCAGCGCCAGTCAGTGGTGTGGCGGTGGAGGTTCGTTGCTGTCATGACTTGGAGCTGATGCGAGAGTATTGAGGCCTCGACGTTGGTGTTGGCGTGACAGGATCCGCTTGTGGTCCCGCGCTTCGACGATGAAGACAGCGATAGCTCGTCCGACGAGGAAGCTGCACAGCCTCACAAGCACCGCGACGCGCCACAAGCGTCTCGGATCCCAACAGTCAAGCGAAGCGGTCGACGCGACAACAACGACGATGAAGGTGTCGAGGAGGGGAGGAGGGGGGTGAACGCTGGCGGAGAGATGCAGTGGGCGGGCGTCCAGCAGATCCAGCAGCTGACGAACGCCAACGCGGCACTGATCGATCAGGTGGACGCTCTCAAACGGCAGCTCAAGACGTGAGTCTCGGTGGCGGAGCATGCTCGAGGACGAGTCGACTCACTCGTGTGGTTTGGTCTCCATTCTCGGCAGCATGGAGATCCAGGCGGAGGCACTAGCCCCTGTTCCAGGACTCAACGCTGAGGCTGTGCAGGACATTCTGCTCGACAAGGACTCCATGGAGCATGTACGTCGCT
Organism: Phytopythium litorale; assembly: GCA_023338075.1. Classification (NCBI taxonomy): domain Eukaryota; phylum Oomycota; class Peronosporomycetes; order Pythiales; family Pythiaceae; genus Phytopythium; species Phytopythium litorale. The sequence goes on from JAADYB010000111.1 coordinate 32,825, forward strand.
ATGAGCTCCTGTCACCTCGGCGTTCGTCTAACGATGGGGGGGGGGTGGCGGAATAGGACGTTCGCGACGCCAAGATCGTCCATCAAGCGCGGATGGTCCGTCAGCTCAAGCGTGCGGCCCAACGAGACAAACAAGCCGCGGTGGACGCGACCAAGCTGGCCAAAGCTGCGGAGGAGGCCCGTGTCAAGCTCGAGAAGGAGGTCGAGACGCTCCGTCTCAAGGCCCAGCGCTTGGAAGCACGTGCTGCTGCCACTGCCGCAGGCGCACCAGGCTGTTCGGACGAGTCATCGCCAGCAGCAGCCGGGTCCTCGTCCTCGAACCTCGCGGAGACCAAGAAGCAGTGCGAGGAGTTGAAGGCCAAGAACGCGGTACTGCAGGCGGAGCTCAAGCGCACCCAGCGCGCGCTAGTGCGCGAGGCAGGGGAGGAGGTGCCGCTTGACGAGCTGGTGAATGGCAGTGGCACCGGCGTTGATGGTCGGCGGGGCCGCGCGCAGCAGATTATCATGCTCAAGGCCAAGGTGAAGAAGCTGCAGGCCGAGTTGAGTGCTGCGGCGGCGTTGGCTGTTGCTCCCGTTGACGGAACCTCCGCCGCTGCCGCACCGGCTGGGACGTTGGATGTGGACGAGCGCGCGCACAAGGAGCTGGCGAACCAGTCTGTGCACCGGCAAAAGCAGGTGGACAAGCTGACGACCGAGCGAGACGCGCTGCAGGAGAGCATGCAGCAGCTGACGCGCAAGCTCGAGGCGCTCAAGTCACGCGCGCAAGTGCTGGACAAGGAGAAGCAGGACGCCAGAGCCAAACTCCAGGTGCTCGTGGACAAGTCGCGCACGGACGACGCGCTCGTGGACGCGCTGCAGCGGCAGGTCGAGGTGTGGAAGGGCAAGTTCCAAGATGCCAAGCGCGAGCTCAAGGGCAGCGGTGAGCGAGCCGAGACGCCTGCTGGAGACGGCCAGCGACCCATGCCGGTCCCCAGCGAAGCCTCCCAGTTCCGAGCGCTAGCGGTGCGCCAGTCGATAGGATTCAAGCGTCCATGAACACCGTGGGGACTGATGGAGCGTGTACGTCCGCAGGTGGAGAAGGAGCGACTGAGCGAACTCGTCAAGAGCCTCGGCGCACAGATAGAGGAGAAGGACAAGCAGCTGCGTGCTGCTGCGGGACTCCAGCCGCAACAACCGCTAGCAAGCGCGCAGCAGTCGTCCGGCACGCTGCTTCCAGGTCTTCTGGGTCCCTCTCGGATCCCTGTAAGCTCTTTTTGGATGTACTCGCGCCAGTTTGGCAGTCCGTCGAGCTAACACGCTGCCGTCGTGGACTACCCAGCGCAAGCCGACGCGTCCGGGTCCGCTCTCAAGAGGAGACGATATCTTGACGCCGCCGTCGTCAAGCGGATCGTCCCGGCCGCGAGTGGACGAGCTCGAGGCGGAGATGGAGACGCTGAGACGCACACTCCGGGACAGCTTGCGAGCGAAGGACGAGGAGATCGCGGCGCTCAAGCAGAAGCACCGCGCTCTCGCGGAGGCAGCAGCGGCTAGAAGCACCCGAAGCAAGGAGCTGGATCCGTCCACGTCGCTCTCAGACCGCGATGACGACGCGCAGGCTCTCGCGCAAGAGGTGGAGGACCTGCAGGAGGAGAACCAGTTCCTGCGGGACGAGTTCGACAAGCTCAAGGCTCGGTACGAGGCGCTCACGCGTTCGTCGCAGGCCTCTGGCAGGCGCTAGCGCTGTCGACTGCGTTAGTGAAGATGAGGAACAGGTTCTCTCTATCTATCTGTTTCACGCAGCGAACGCGCGCACCTGCTCCATGATGGCGCTCTTGAGCACCGACTCCTCGGCCTTGCCGTCCGTCAGCAACAAGTCGCACCACGAGTCGTTGCTCTCGTCCATTTCTCCATCATCTTCCTCCTCTTGGTAACGAAATACCCGTGCGGTCCCCCGTGCTTTAGCTGCAACGGTGTGGCTGCCCTGCGTCGGTTGCGCGATTGCCGCTCTGCTCTCGCGAAGCAGCCGCTGTACGTGCTCCAGCTCGTGCTTGAGCGTCTCCACGTCCTTGGACGAGTCGGCGGCGCGCTGTGCATTGAGCGCAAGCAGCTGCCGCATCTTGCGCACCTCGCGTTGGTACTTGTCTGTCTGTTGCTTGCTGGCATCCACCTTGACCTCCGTGTCTCCACGTGAACGTGCCTCGCGCTGGAGCGCCTCGCAGTGCTTCAGCGCGTTCTCCAAGGCGTTGGATCGCTGCTGGAGCTCCATCCTCGCGTCCTTGAGGTCGCCCTGGCTCGCTGCTAGTGCTGCGTTCTTGGCGACAAGCTGCTCTTGAACGGCGAGGACATCCACGCGTAGTCCTTCAAGCTCGCACGTGACTGTGGCGAGCTTCAGCTCCAGCTTCTTGTTGGCTCGACGCATGGTCGCGAGCGCCTGCTTGCCCTCGTCCTGCTCTGCTCGCTGGCTGTCGAGGATGGTGCCGAGGTGCTCTGCGTCTTGCTGGGCACTACTCAGCTGCCTGCGCAACGCTTCGCTCTCGCTCTGAGCATGGACAGCGAGCTTCTTGACTTCGCGGTGGGCTGCGCGCTGCTGCTTGAGTTGCTCGCTGAGCGTTTTGCACCGACCGTTCGCTGCCGCCAGCTGAGCCTTGAGTCTCTCTCTTGCGGCGGCATACTTGCCAGCTTCCCGCTCTACTTGCTGCTGATACCGCTGAGCGTCCACTTCAGCCCGAGCTTTGAGTGCTGCGTTGGCAGCCTGCAGCTCGGCGACTTGCTCTCGGCTCTGTTCGAGCTGCTCTCGCGCGTCCTCGACCTCGCCCAGCAGCTGCTGCTCCTTGCTCTCGACGCGCTTCTCGGTGGCCTTGAGCAGCTGCGCTGCCGTCGACAGCTGCCGGTGCACGCGCTGAGAGTACTCGCGGTCTTGCTTGACGAGTTCCTGCTGGCTGGCGACCTGCGCCTCAAGCTCCCGCTTGGCGAGCTGCAGCTCGTCGATCGTCGTCTGCAGCGTCTCGACGTCGCTCTCATGGCGCTGCAGTTGCAGCCCAATCTGCGCGTTTAGCTCGCCCAGCTGGCCACATAGCAGCTCGTAGTTGGCCTTGTACTTCTCCAACGAGCGCACGCGAACCCGAAGCAGCGCGACCGACTCGTCCGTCACCTCCTCGTCCCCCTCCTCTCGTCTGAGAGGATCCTCCTGGTCATGGAAGCGGACGCGGGCACCCACAACTGGCAGAGGTGCAGGTGACACGTCGTATGACCCGGCAGGAGAGCTTTCGGCCTCTGAACCAGCGCAGAAGCACGCGCATCGGCAGGGAATGGGCGACACCTTGCTCATGGCGGCGCAGGTTGAAGTGGACGCTCACCTCGCGTCCTTTCGTGTCCATGCGAAACGTACACAAGACACATCGCCGCGCACCTTCGTGCGACCGTCATGTGACATGATCGTACCCCCACTCCACTCGCGTACCCCCTCCCCATTCACGCAACCTTCGCGCGACCTCAACGTACCCAGCGAAGGGGAGCCTGCCAGAAGCTCCTTGGGACCATTCGAGCATTTCCGCATTCGTCCGCCGGTGGTGAAGTCTTCGCGTTCTTCCTGCTCTCCGGCCGTATCTCCTTCCTGCTCCTCCCGCTCGTCTTCCGGCTCGTTAGCACCTCAACCAGGCGACCATGGGCGGCGGCAACGGACAGAAGTCCAAGACTAAGCGCGACCGCAACAATGAGAAGAAGATGAAGGACGCCAAGCAGAAGAGTCACGCGGCCAACAAGGGCAAGATGACGGCCGACAAGGAGGCCATCAAGTGCAAGATCTGCATGACCACCTTCATGGTCACGGCCAGTGTACGTCCCTGTCTTCTCTCTCTCTCTCTCTCGCTCTTTCTTTGTATGGCATCAGTGACGGTGGACTGACGACGTTCGTGCACAGCTGACGGCGCTGAACGACCATTTCCAGAGCAAGCACTCGTCCAAGGGCTTCACGATCGAGCAGTGCTTCCCGCACCTGACCGCCTCGGCGTAAGGCGCCGGCCGTCCTCTCTTTCGCATTATGACCCTCGTGACGACGCCGCTCGAGTCGGACGCGGGAGCGGCAAGGCCGGACTCGGGACGCGCTCAATACACGAAGGCTTTGCATTGACTGACGGCGTCTGCCATGTCCCATCGAGCATTACCTCCCTGCCTGCCTGCCTGTCTGCCTGCTATCCTCAACGCCGGGCTCACTTGAATCGCCTGGGCTTAAAGTGCCCGGTCTGCTGCTTCTTGGTCTTGCTGCCGTCCTTGCCCTTGGGGGAGCCCTTGCTCTTGAGCGACGGCGTCGGTGAAGGAGACGCCGGGGATGACGGTGACGCGCGCTGCTTGCCGTGGAGCACGCTCGAGGTGCGGCGTTGGAACTTCTTGCGCTTCTCGAACGGGTTGTCCGTGTTGCCGCGCAGCAGCAGGCGCGCGGGCACGCCCACCATGTCGAACTCGTCGCGCAGCTGTGTCATCAGGAACCTGTTGCCATCCATCCACACTCGGCGTTAGCCGCCACCGCTGTCACGCCGCGAGGAAGGAAGATGGCGCACCGCTGGTACGACTCGGGCACGTCGTTGGGCCGGTTGACAAAGACGGCAAAGGTGGGCGGACGAGTCTTAACCTGCGTCGCGTACTTGACGTTCAGCGGCTTGCCCTTTACCGTGGGTGGCGGGTGGTGGCGCGCCATGGCCTTGAGCCACCGGTTGAGCCGCCCCGTGCTCACGCGCAGGTTCCAGCGCTCATACGCCGCCATCCTGCTCGATGTGAATGCACGTCAGTCGCCGATCACTAGACGACACCAAGGAGTCTGAGCGAGTTGAGCACGCACACTTCCGGCAGCAGCTTGCGGATGCCCTTGCCGTCGAGCGCCGAGATGGGCACGACGGGCACGCCGCGCACCTGGGCGAGCGAGTCGGCGAGCTCGTCCTGGATGCGGCGCATCTCGAGCTCCACCTTGCCGCCCACGAGGTCGCTCTTGTTGGCGGCGATCACGAGCGCGCGGCCCTCCTCGATCACGCGGTGCGCGATCGTCAGGTCCATGTGGATGAGTTTGGGCTCGCTCATGTCGACGACCACGACCACGACCTGCGCCGAATCGATCGCGCGGAACGAGTCGCGCACCGACAGGTTCTCGATCTGGTTGTCGTGGTCGCGCTTGCTGTACTTGCGGATGCCCGCCGTGTCCACGAGCTTGACGTCGCGGCCCTGGAACCGCCACGGCACCTCCACCGAGTCGCGTGTCACTCCTGGCCTGGTCGCACCGCATGTGTCAGCACAGGTCAAGGAGGCTCACTACGAGGCTCAGCATCTCCACAGACGTACTCGGGCCCGGTGAGCACGCGCTCCTTGCGCACGATCTTGTTGAGCAGCGTCGACTTGCCGACGTTGGGTCGCCCCACGATCGCGAGCTTGACGATGCGTGACTGCAGACCACAGCGTGTGAGATCTCTGACCACCAGCACAGCAGCCCACCCAGCCTCAACGTACGTCCTCGTCCTCGTCGTCGCCGACTGCCAGCTCGCCGTCACTCCCCTCGACGCCCTCGCGCTCCTTGTCCTGGTGCTCGCGCTCCCACTGCTGCTGCACGTCGTCCTGCTCCTTCTCAAAGGCGTCGTAGGCCGGGATGAGCACGTCCAGCAGGTCCGTCGTGCCCTCTCCATGCTCGGCCGACAGCAGGATGGGCGAGCCCATGCCGAGGCGGAAGCAGTAATTGATCGCGTCGTCGAACCGGTCCGGGTCGCCCTCGATCTTGTTGGCCACCAGGTGCACGGGTGCCTCGGGGTTCTCCCGGCGCAGCCAGCGCGCAAAGTGCGCGTCGATGGGCGTCACGCCCTGGCGACCGTCCACGAGGAAGAAGACGAGGTCGGCTTCGTGCACGGCGCGCCGCGTCTGCTCCAGCATGCCTTCCTCCAGCCCGCCCGTTGGCGCGTCCTCGAGTCCGCCCGTGTCGATCACGTCGAAGCCCAGCCCCGCGAGCTGCGCCGGCGCGTACCGTCGGTCGCGCGTCGTGCCCGGCACATCGTGCACGATGGCGGCGCGCGACTTGGTCAGCCGGTTGAACAGCGTCGACTTGCCCACGTTGGTTCGCCCGACCAGCGCCACGCGGAACCGGTGGCGCCGCGGCCGCGCCGCGATCGTCTCGAGCGTCTCAAGCGTCTCCAGGTGCTCGCCAGCGACCGTGGAGGAGGACAAGAACGCCCGGCCAGCGACCGACTGGAGCGCCGGCGCTGACGGCACGCGCAGCGCGCGGCGGTGGCCCAGGAACTGCCGCAGCATGCCGAGCAACGAGCTGGGAGGTGGCGGAAATGGAGTGTTGCTGATGGATGATGCAGCTTGTCAGGGAAGCGCTGGCCAGCGGCGACGACGCGCTATGATTGGTTGGAATGTATCTGATACGGAGACGTAACGACGCTGATTGGGTGGAATTGAGAGAATATCTGATGCGTCGGAGGAGCATGGCTCATGGGCGGCTGCATGCTGCTGCAATGGGCTGGTGTGAACTGGTTGCTAGTGGACGTCTAGCGCTGGTACTTGGCCCAGAGCTTCTCGAAGTGCTCGCTGAAGCGGTCTGCAGGCCACGGAGGTGTCACTTTGAGCGCGGCGCACGTGGTGGCAAGGACCAATGGTCAGCGCGTGGACGATCGATGACCCACCAATGATCGGACCGCCGGCCGAGATGACGAGGTTCTCCTCGTTGCCGATCACGGCTTGGCGGCTCCAGTTGAACGACCCTGTCGTCCGGTAGGATACACCGTCCAGTCCGTCAGGCCACCGTTTCCGCGGTCATGCCATCACTCAGCGTCGTACCGTTCAGCAGTGTGCGCTTGTCGATGATGCAGAACTGCGTCGCAGCAGTCGCTCGACCGCTCGTCAGCTTCCACCATCACCATCACATGCAGCGTAGCAAGACAACGGGGCTCGCTGCAACTAGCGACGCGGTACCTTGTGGTGCATGTACGTCCGGGCGTTGTCGTCCCGCACCGGAATCCCCTGCGCATCAGAGAACACACGCGCGTCAGCTCTTGAGTGCACGCCGCCTCGCCTGCCGTCCGCGCGGCGAACGCAGACGCACCGCGTCTTTGAACTTCTGGATGTCCGAGCCGAGGCTGGTCGCCTGACCGTCGTCCGTGATGACGCGCACGCGCACGCCGCGCTTGTGCGCCGCCAGCACCGCGTCCGCGATCTACAGCAGCCGTCAGACGCCGCAGCGCAGGTATAAACAAAGGAGGGAACCCTTGTGTGCCATTATCACCTCGTCGCACGTGATGGTGAACACGCAGACGTCCATGGTCCGCTTGGCCTCGCCCAGGTACGCGAGCAAGGAGAGCAGCGAGCTGTGCTCGTCATGCAGCGCCTTGCAGTTCTTGCGCTTGCAGCCCTTGGTCGAGCGGAAGTTGCGGCACGGCATGGCGCGGTCCGGGAAGAAGAGCACGTCCATGAACGAGTCCCCACCGCCCGAGGACGCCCCCATGCCGATGCAGTTGCCCATGGATACCGCCGCCTTTTTGTATATAGAAATGCATTTGAGGAATTGGGGCCATAACGCGCGCGGATTGGTTGAAAATGGTGTGAACCCATCTAGGTTGTGGTCAAGGTTGCATTGCACCAGAGATCCTTGACCACTATGGCGGATGATGAGGCAGCGGCGTGCAGCGGCTGCGTGCGCTGCAAGGACCTCGAGCGCGAGGTGGCGCGGATGCAGAGCACCATATCGGATCTGCGGCGGCGGCTAGCAGCGTACGAGTCGCTGCCTCCCAGCGTCGACGCAGCCAGTGGCAGCTTCCGCAAGGTCGACACCGACCAGCAGAGGTGCGCTCGACCGCCCACCACCTCGAACTAGTCTATGCCTTTAACACTTGCGCGCTGACTAGCAGTGACTCGGGCGACTCC